>JAJHSJ010000009.1:39769865-39869143 GCA_021015155.1 Magnolia officinalis
TGAGGGATAATGTAATCTAGATATAGGGTTATGCAATTAGGTATATAAAAACAAGGAAACGAGAAAAAACCTGAACCCAAGATGCTCCCGGCGTGTGGACAGCGGGCCAGGTGCGGGCGCACGTGCGCCTGAGGCTGGCCGCACGTGTGAGGGGGGGAGAGAATCCGGAAAAGGATTCCTAGGCCTTGGTCGGCCAAGCCTGGGCTGCAAAACCCCCGATTTTGACGTCGATCCGAGCTCTGATCTGGGCGTGGTGCTCCGTCGAAGTTTCAGCCCCCCCTGCGGGCCAAAATCCGAGAACCTGGTGTAATAAAAGGAAACTTATGCAACCAAGGACGAATGTGAAGTATGAATGGTGGTGGAAGATAGAAGAAAAGAGATGATGGAGGATGGGGATGAATCGAGGTCGATGTGGCTTCGCACCACGGTAGTTAGCCCTTCGAAAAGGGAGGGCTTCGTACCCACTTTTGAATTCTTCCACAACTCACGAAGAGAGCAGAAAGCAGGAATTTTTATTAAACTTGAATGAATCAAAAGAACTACAAGGGGTGCCTATTTATAGGAAAACCCTATACCCCAAAAACTCGCACCATGTGCGCAACCTATTACTTGGCGATGAAGTAAACTAAAATAAAAATCAAACACAAAAATCTAAAGCGTTCACAATGTTCTAAATAATAACAATAAGCAAAACCTAAAAAACGAAATCAATCCGATGAGTGGGCCACGATCATGAGATCCCATGATGGGCTTTTCTTGACTATCGGGCCCACTTTTCTGAACCAAAACTTGTCTTCTAGCTAGGAGGCCTTCCCTGGATGTGCGCGTGTGTGCGTGATGTCCCCATCAACAAGATCCCACCTCCGATTGCTCCTACGCACAAATGTTAGCCAAGTACTCATTCTACAGCCTCAAACGAGCCATTTCTTCTCGCATTCGGATGAGCTCATCCTTCTCTGGTTGACCCTTCGGGACATCATCATCTCGGGGTACTGCTTGTTATGGTCTTGTGCAAACTCTTGCTCTTACGGATTCATCGTAAACTGGAGGGAAGAAAACCTTTTGACGAGTAGACCTCTAGTCGGTTCGAGGTCACTTCTTCAGGTCTCATAGTACTATGGAACGATTAAAATAGGGTCTCCAACTTCAACTGCTACGCCTGCCTATACACCTCTTGGACAAATGACCCGAAAAGAGCAAAAAGTCCAACAATGTGAGTAGGGTGCCGTGCCTAGCAAGAGCTTCAGAGCCAACCTCCATAAAAATATGGAACAAGTCAACAACCAGCCTTTCTAGTTCGATTAGGTTCAGTGTGCCCCAGCACAAGTGTGAGAATGAATCGATTACAGACCCCTAATTATAAATCTCTTGGGGATAACCTACAAGACAAGGACACGTCAAGAAAGCAGCTATCAACTGTATGGCACTAACAAGCATGCGGTTCGTATCTTCTATTCTACCTCATGTATGGGTTCGCATGTGGCACCAACAGTGATCTAAACAATGTTCAGGCCTTCCAATTGCAAATATGGGACCCAAAAATACAACCAAAACTAATCAGAACTGTCAACCACGACATTGGACAGAATTGGTGGCCGATTCTCTCATTCTTGTTGGCTGCGTGGGGTTCAGTCTGTTCCCGTTTTGATGGCTGTATGTGGCCCTACTGCATCAGAAACACTCATAGGTTTTCTGTCAGAAAGTTCATTAGTATTTCATTCACTATGAACCTCAAACATATAAAGTGGGAGTTCTAACTAATATCTATTTTGCAGTGACTATCTTTTCAAGCTTTTACTTATTGGAGATTCAGGTGTTGGCAAGTCATGCCTTCTTTTGAGATTTGTGGTAAATGTTCTTCTTCTTCTTCTTTCATTTTTATTCACTCTGAGGTTTATCTTTCTATTTTTAATGAAAACAAACGGTTGTTTGTAGATAAATACCACACACTGTTTGTAACATATTGAGATTTACAACAAATATTCATTTTTAACTACATTCTCTTTTCACAAAGGATTTTCCCCTTCTTTTTTTTTTACAACGGCATCTTTTTTTATATTTTTATCTACATTCACTCTTTATAACTAGTGAGCAATTCTATCAAAAGTGATTCTGATTATTGTCAACAATCACGGTTTTAGGTATATGCAAATGGGTTACAATCATGTATTCACATTATGAGACAGCTCATTGCTAACAGTATGTGATGTGGATGAATGTCGGGAATGAAGCTGTTTGGAATAGATAGAGGATAGTGTATAGCAGCTGCATTGCTGTGTAGGACTGTGAGGAACTGGTGCAGTAAGCAATGAATTATAAGCTGCAGATAGTTGTCGATTCACTGATTGCAGATATTAATGTGTCTGAATTGCAAACTTCCGGCAAAGATGGACTCTTGGTGATCTTTGATTACATTTCATCCTAAACCCTGCATTTATGTTGCATTGCAGGAGGATGTTTATCTGCTTCTCCCCCTTGTGAAATGAAGTTTGTTTTTACCTTGTGATTCACTGTAACTATTGCTTGGTGAAGAAAGAATACTGTGAATTCCAAACAATTATTTATTTGAATTCTCGGGGAAGCCCTACGCTCCGCTTTCCTACATTTTTGTCTGTCCAACTAAAGTGGTAGCCTCGCACATGAGCCCATACGCGCATGCGCGCATATGCATGTAAAGCTATTAGCTTTCCAGTATCCCAGAGGTGAACCGAGCTGGTAACCCGCCCTCAGAGGTGGGGGTATATCCAAGTCAATTGCGGATGAAGATGTTATTATGGAGAATCTTAAGATTGGACATCAATGTAATGTCATCTACCATATCAAGATCTGAAATCAAGGTTCTGATAGTTGGGCTGGGTAAGATGATGGGCGAAAAAGGGAATGAAACCTTCGGGATGGATTGGGAAAAGTGACCTCTGGCTCCGCACATGACTTCCTTCCCTTCATGTAGCTCAGGTGACTCTGTTCCTTCTTCTTCTTTTTTTCCCCAGAATGAATTTTCTCGCCCACGACAAATCCAATCCACCCACCCTCCTTTCTTTCATTGGACCATGCCTGGGATGCCCCTATTAATTCAATGATTAAGGGCCCCAGGAGGAAACTTCAGAAAGAGAGCCTATAGGTTTGGTTGGTCTAGTTGTCCCCCCAGCGGTGGATGGGCGGGCCCTGGTTCAATCTTGTCGATTCCACCTAGACAGGGCTCAATAGAAGGGTAAGGTAAAGTGTTCTTAAAACAAAACTATCAGTGCAATAGCTTCATAGCACAGTCTTCTATTAGGTACTCTACGAACAAGAAACCCTCTTGGCTATACTCTATTGTCCACCTCCAGCGGTTCTTCCCTTTTGGCTCGACCATGCTTGAATTATATGGGCATGCTTCTCAATCTCTCCACTTGTGAATTATTGACCCAAGATATCGAAATTGGTCATTTTGGAAACTTCTTGGAAAACAATCGTAAATAATCCTCATTCCCACTCCGATTGTTACTAAAAATTGCACTCCATATAACCCTATTTTAGTCCGACTAATTTTAAATTATCACCCATCCATAAATCTAGCTTTTTGTTTACGCCATCCCTCATCTTGTCAATAAAAACTATGTCATCCACGAACAACATACATTGTGGAATCTCTTCTTGCAAATGCATTATTAACATGTCTATAACCAATGGGAAAAGGTATGGGCTCAATGCTGACCACTGTTGCAAGCCTACACTAATTAGGAATTCACTTCTCTCTACTAGTGGTGTCGTGCCCCAAAATCGACAGTCGGGCTCCCCACTCCCGAGCGCTGATCCCAAGTAGCTCTAGCTACCTCGCCACTTGCCAAAGCATGGAGAACGGGCTCACCAAATTCTCGAACACCAAGCCTGGCTTGTGACTGAAGGATTTATTATTATTTATTAGGCATGTTATTTACTAAACAAATGCAGCCATATAAATTATCCAAGTCATGACTGAAACCAAAAACCTTCATCACACACACACACATATCGGTCCAGCTCCCCACGGCGGCCCGACACTTCCAAGGATCACCCGACAATTGCAAGAGTTTGTCAGTCGTATCAATCTCTATGCAAGCAATAGCGGCATCAATATAAAAATAAACTACATCAAGAGGAGGGCGTGCCCAGTCCCTCCGAGGATGGGTCGCGCGTCACATCGCCATCGTCCAAAACATCCAAAATATAGTGCATAGCCAAAACAACTCCCACATAAGCAAGTAAAAGGTAAGTCATAATAAGTCCGATCATCGTCGATAAGCACCCCTAAGCTGCTGGTGTTCTGGAACATATGAAGCAAGAAGGCATGGATGTGAGCTATGGAGCTCGTGGATCAAACGGCATGCTGGAAGGATAGCATGACTTGTCAATAACCTTCCAATAATGCATGCCGGAAGGTAGGCATGAGTCATGACATACCAAGATCCTTCCACAGGTAATACATTGCAAGAGTATACAAGTAATTGAGCATGTTATCTAGGCATTTATCACAGTTTCATTGTCCTAGGTGTATCAACCTAAGCATGTTGTCATAAATTATAAGCATATCATCACAAGCATGTTATCATCAACAAGAGTGTTGCAATACGAATGATTGAGTCACAGTACGCAGTATCGCAGGCCGGTAGGGGCCCCGCATCAAGAGCTACAATACACGTTAGTCCCATACCTACCGCGTGAGGTAGTCTCAGGATGATACATTCCGAATCCCGAATAGTCCCATACCTATTGGGGATTGTGGCCCACGATCATGTGGCACTCCCCTTGTATTTACACATCCATAACTTGAGATGCATGAAATGCATGAATGCAATACCTGTCTATCAATCGAAGCCGCATCATCAAACCTAGACCAGAACCTTCATCGTACCACATCTGAATAGAGTAGACCATGCCAAAGCATGTCGTAACCTAATATCTCTTAACATTAGGCGCCATTCCATCACAATGGCCCATGAGATCTGTTACACCTCGGATAGGGACTGGCCCTCACCCGAACTACGTAGGAATCGGCGAATTTATCAATGAGTTCATCTTAAGGCTCGCAACACCCCCTTTCCCATGTCACCCTTAATAGTGGACATGGCCACCCAACCTGACCATGAGGCAAGAATTTGTTTTACCATACCTGACCCCGTCCAGTGAGGCCACCATCTCCGACCAATTGCTCTCACTCGATCAGACTAGTAGGTAGGCTCGTAACACCTTCTGCCTTTCTGGTCCAGACAGTGTGAAAGAGGGTCGTGACTCGTGACACCCCGTAGGGAAACCCATCGGTACCAACTTACAGGGTCCACCTAAAAGGAGAGTAAAACCACTTGGGTTCACTAGAATACTGCCGCGTAGGGGCTTATGTCCACGAAAATATCCATAGCAATAACTCAACTCTTCTAAATCACAAGCAGGACTAAGGACCAACATAAGGGCCAAAATGTAACCATGCTTGTGCGTGCATGTTATGGATGTCACATCATCAATCATAGAGTCCTTTCCAGCACGTTGCTTGATCCATGAGCTCCGTAGCTCACATTCATGCCTTCTTGCTTCAAGTGTGCCAGAACACCAGCAGCCTAGAGGTGCTTATCGACAATGACCAAACTTACTATATCTTACCTTTGGCTTGCTTATGCGGGAGTTGTTTAGGCCATGCACTATATTTTGAATGTTTTGGATGATGAGAATGATGATGGCGACGGCAACCCATCCTTGGAGGGACCAGGCACGCCCTCTTGTTGATGTAGTTTATCTTTATATTATTGTAGTTATCGCTTGCATAGGGATTGACATGACCTTTAGCAAACTCTTGCAATTGTTGGGTGATCCTTGGAAAGGTCAAGTCGCCATGAGGAGCTAAACTGATATATATATATATATATATATATATATATATATATATATATATATATATATATATATATATATCACTTCAATATATAGTTTTAATCTTAAAAACTATCGTAAAAGTGGTCGAAATCTGTTATAAAATGATTTAGGAGAGTTTTTATAATGAGAAAAGTGGAAGAAAAAAAAGAAAGGAGAAATGGATTTAAATAGAGAAAAAATTTATTACTTTTCGACCGTTACGAGGGTAGTGGTCATTATGCCTCGTAATGACCTTTATAGCCACCGAACGGCCGAGACGGTCCCAAAAAACCAACTACCCTGTTTCACCCTCGTATCGCATAACGATCATGGTCGTTACCTATACGTATCGACCTTTACAGGCATATCATAACAGATACGAAACACCTCCTGGACCCATCATCCACCAACACAAAAAGAAAAGGAGATAGGAGATCTCCTTGCCTAAGATCTCCGGAAGAAAACCAAAAAAAAAAAAAGCCTTGAGGCGAGCCATTAGGTGGAGGAGAGGCAAGAAGAGATCCAATTACACCATTTGTCTCTGAAACCAAACCTACTAAGCATGCATAGAATGAAGCCCCAACCCACGTGAGCAAAACCCCACTAGCCATATCTAAACTAAGAGTCAATTCATTCATGGGTTATTAGAGCACAATCCAGAATTTGCCTGTTAGCCAGGAAGGCCCCTTGAGCTTCCAAACAAATGTTTGAATGAACGGACCGAAATCTAAAAGCCATCAATTTTGCGAGGATTTTGTAGGGATCTCCTAAAAGACTGATAAGCCAAAGTCATTCAGATCGGCAACCCCTTCGATTTTTGAAACGAGAGCAATGAAAGACACACCCATAGATCTAGAAATGAAGCTAGAGTGGAATTCATGAATGAAAGCAATGATATCTGATTTGGGGCAACCCCAAAATATTTGAAAAAAAGGCTAGAGGGAAACCATCAGGCCTTGGGGTTTTATCACTCCCCAGAGAGAAAATTGCATTCTTGACTTCTTCCTTGAAAGAAGGAGCTTCTGGAGATCTTATTTCTTCGAAGGAAATTTGCGGGAAATCTAAATTGTCCAACCTAGGGCTCAACCAAGGTTCAAAAGAGAGAAGGGAAGAACAAAAGAAGACAATGTGATTTGAGACCTAATGCATACCTCCAATCTTAGTGTCGTCAGAAGAGATACTGGAAATCCTATTAAAACAAGATCTTGCACTAGCAATAGCATGAAAGAAAGTGGTGTTTTTGTCACCTAATCTCAGCCAGAGGGCCCTAGATCTGTGTCTCCATTTTATTTCTTACTAAATAATCAAACTCGCGTAAGATTCTCTCATGGTTTCCCTTCTAGCTCGATCTATTCTGTGAGAGGAGTAGCTTTCTCCTGTTTATCCAAAGCCTGGAAGGACAAAAGGAGGAGAGACGTTGAAGCATCTAGATTCTCCTGAGTCTCTTTCCTCCAATTAACAAGCTTGACTTTTAGCAGATTAAGCCTCCGACTCAACGAAGCTTGGCCTACTTGAAACTACAAAGGAAGACCACGAAGAAGTGACAAACTCATTAAAACCTTCAACTTGAATCCAAGAAAGCTCAAAACAAAACAGCTTTGGACCCCAACTTTCTTCCACCACATCCAACATGATTGGGTGGTGGTCAAAGACGGGTCTACGGAGCCCTCATTGACGAACTAGAGGAAAGGATTCCAGCCAATCTAGGGAGACAAGGAAGCAATCAAACCTAGAAAGGGTAGGGGGGATTGATCATTGCTCCACGTGTATTTGACATCCAAAGAGGAAGATCTATCAGGTCATTGCCCCCTACCCAATCAGAGAATGCTTTCATACTGCGAGAGATGCCATTTGAGCCTAATCACATTTAGATCGTTCTAGAGAATGTGTGTGATGCAGAACAATTAACCACTTGCTCTAAAAGCTTGAACTGATAGAGCATGGCGAATTAATCCCTTTATCTCATAGCCCAGGCCCAAAATCCATGGGTTTCGCCCCCTCGTGGGCCCCAAATCCATGGGTTCTGCCTCACACGAGCCACCCGCCTCACATGGGCCCTAAATACATGGGTTCCGCGGGCTGGCCAACACAAGTGTGCCCCTGCATCCCACAGGCCACCCCACTCGAGCCCGATGTGAAAATGCCCCCGCATTAATCACCCCTAGTGAGGAGTCTCAAACATGAGACCTCCCGCTCTGATACCGATTTAATGCAGGACAATTAATCACTTGCTCCAAAAGCTCGAACTGATAGAGCATGGCAAATTAATTCCTTTATCTCATAACCCAGACCAAAAATCCATGGGTTAGGTCCTCGGCCAAACCCTCCTCATGAGGCCCAAATTCACGGGTTTTGCCCCCTCATGGGCCCCAAATCCATGGGTTCCGCCTCACACGGGCCCCAAATCCATGGGTTCTGTAGGCCACCCATCCCACGTGTGCCCCTGCATCCCACGGGCCACCCCACTCGAGCCCGGGGTGAAAATGACCCCACATTAGAATGGATCTAAACGAAGAAGAGTAGGGACCGTAGAGGAAAAAATCCATCTAAAATCAAAAGATCGACTTTTCAAAACTACCAAAACGGAGAAAGTTTCAATGAAGGAGTCCTCTTTGAACCAGGACCTAGAGTCCCAGGCAATGAGGATCCACCTGATGTTCCCCACCACATCAAGAGAAATCCAATCCTTGTGCCTATTACTGCATATATCATCGAGGTATGAGCGACTTACCGATTGTAGCTTAGACTCTTGGAGGCAAAGAATATTAACCTTATATCAACGAAGGAAAGCTTTTACTTGGGCTCTTTTCGTTTGCTACCCAGGCCTAGGACATTCCAAGACATGATCTTCATGGAGCCAAAGACTTACCCCTACGCCCTTAAAAGCAGAACGTGAAGTGGAGCTCGAATTGTAGTTGACCAAAGAAGAGAGATTGGCCAGCTCCCACCAACCTCAATTTGGTCTATTTTTTATCCGCCAAAGCTACCTAGATCCCACGTTCTTCGATGAACTGAAACAACACGACAGTCTTCCTCGTCTTCGAAGGACAGACTTACGTAGGACCAAAAATCCATAAGAGCTCCCTGAACTCGTTAGGGATTTTGCAACGAGAAAGTATTGAATTGGAGCCCCTTGAAAGCACAAGAGTAGAGCTCTCGGGCATATCAGTCGTAGGTCTATCTGTCGGGCAGACTTGAATAGGAGAAATCTCCATAATGGAAGGGTCAGAGTTATTAGAAAAAGATTTTGAAGTAGAGGGTGGTGAGGTATGGAGAGGTTATCCGGCGAGGGTTGAGGTTGGGCGAAGGGAGGGGGAGGGGGGATTGTTGAGGGAGCCACAAGAACTAAGGCCTAACGTTGAATATCGAATTGGGAGAGGGGAATGGAAGTCCTCCCATGGACTTCGAAGAAAGGCTTAGGATTATGTAAGGTAGGAAAATGGGAAAAGGTTGCAGACAGACACCCAAACCAGGGCTGAATATGAGAGACATCACTGAAATTAGCAGCGCGAGGGCATTGCCACCGAAATAGGGGCGTGGGAAAAGGAAGAGGAAAGTTTGGAGAGGAGGTGATTTTTCCTTGGTTGAAGAGGGTATGCATCAGGCCTTGGTTCAGGATGGAATCACTGAGGGATGTAGTGGTCTCAAGGCATCTAGGTGTTGAGTGGGCAAAAGGAGATTGATGAGATGAGATCTCAGTATCTGAGGGGGAGAGAATGGATTTATAAAGAATGCTAGTGTATTGTGTATGTGGTTAGTAGTGGCCCTTTTATTGTAAGTGCATGTGCACACTTTCCTCCTCTTGCAGTGTACTATATGCTCTATTATAATAAAATATTGTGTGTTAAGGCAAGCAAGCCTAACACAACATCCTTCTCAAACTCTCCTCCGTCTCTCTCAATCTTCTCCTCTTTTCTTCACATTATTATCATCAAATCATTCTCTACTTGGTATCAGAGCATAGATCCAGGCATTCCGCATCCAATAGATTGAGAGGCGACACGTCACCTTGTTGACGTCAGCAGCCGTACGGCTGAAGTCAGTGTTGTACGGACACATGGACTCCGTTTAAGCTAAAAGTTTATGGGTTTGATAGATCTTGATTTTAGAAGATTTATCATGATTTTTTCAGAATTTTTTAGGGCTCCTTTCATACTATTTTGGGCAAAATAGAGAAATTCAAAAAACGGGCCCATCTTCCGTTTTTCTTCAATATACCTCAAATCAGTAAGCTTTTCTTTAGTTTCTTTGCTCGAGATGGACCGAAATCTTCCTCCCAAGTTACCTATGGAGGATTTTTTACTTTAGATCAATGTTTGAGAGGTTTTTAACCTCAAACAGACATGCGGCTGGGCCGTTTTTCACTCGGTTGGGCCGTTTTTTACCGTGTTTCATGTTATTTTGGATGATTGAGTGATATAGAGTTGTTTGAATCAATCTTTCTTGGCGTAGGGCCTCTCTTGGCATAGGTTTATCTCTCTTAGACTCACCTATGGCTAACAAAGGGCCCTCATCTCTTGGCATAGGGTCTCTTGAATCCAACCCCTTACAGATTACCTCTACTAAGTTCAATGGTGACAACTATCTTCAATGGGCACAATCTGTAAAAGCGTTCTTAAGAGCCCGTGAGAAGTTGTCATATATTTTGGATGATCCCCCAAGCTCTACAGATGTTACCTACAAGTTTTGGACAAAGGAGAATTATCAAGTTATTGCATGGTTGTTGAATAGTATGGATTCTTCGATTAGCCACTCAATGATGTTTTTATCCTCAGCTAAAGGCATTTGAGATACACTTCACGATGTCTTTTCGGAATCTCAGAATTTTCCACGGGTATTCCAGCTTATTCAAGAAATTGGTCAGTTCCAACAAAACTTTAAATAATTAAAAGATTACTATTCGATGCTTCGGAGTATGTGGGATGAGTTGAATATGTATCAGCCTCTTCCTTCCAAATGTAAAGACGATCATGAACATGCCCATAAGCAGCGAAATGATACTCGTATCATGTAGTTCTTAGCTGGGTTGAATTCCGATTATTTTCATGTTCGAGATCAGGTTGTTATGCAGGATCTTCCCCCATTGACGACAGTCTATGCCATGTGTCAGCGTGCTACTGTCTTAACTCTTCCTTCTCATTCATTTGTGCCACCCGAGCATTTCAGCACATCTTGTTGGCGATCGGTCCTCTCCTGGCATTCGGGTACCATCCTCGAGTTCAGGGCGCATTTTTGGTTTTGGTGGTCATGGTAAAGGCCACGAGGGAGATCGCAGTTATGGCGGCCGTAGTCTTCGTAGTCGTGGTGGACGTGGACAATGACGTGATGGTTCCCGCATTTGTTAACATTGCGGTGGAACTAATCACACTGTTGATTATTGCTGGCAGATACATGGTCGTCCTACGTATGTCGCTGCTTCTGTTGCATCCACAGTTGCTCCTGAGACAAAGTCTTCCACCCCGACAGCTGAGCAGTCTACTTCAGGGGAGTCTTATCATTTCTCGGGCTGCATATGATGCCCTTATGCGGCTTCACATTCGTGATATTCCTGAGCCATCTCACGCAGCTTTGGCCCAATCAGGTACTGCTCTTCTTGCGTCATCCTCTCCTACCTCCTGGGTCATAGACTTTGGAGCTTCCTCCCATATGACTGGTAAGTCTCAATTCTTTTCCGCTTATTCTCCTTCTCCTCACACTCAGTATGTCACAGTCGCAGATGGAACCCAAACTCCCATCTCTGGGATAGGTTTCATCCCTCTTTCTTTTTCCTTGTCTCTGTCCTCAGTCTTGAGTGCCTCATTTTCCAATAACTTATTGTCTGTTAGCTCTCTTACTAAATCATTAAATTGTTCCATTACCTTCTTCCCTTCTTATTGTTTGTTTCAGGACCTACAGACGAAGAGAGTGATTGGTGGGGGGGCTGAGCGAGGAAGCGTTTATCTTCTCGATGATACACTCGTTGCCGCTTCTAGTACGCTTTCTCTGGATCAAGAGTCCATGACTCGGTGGCACTACTGCTTAGGCCACCCATCAATAGCTAGATTGAGAATTTTGTTTCCCTCCTTATCTGTCACTAATTGCTATACTGTGATATTTGTAAATTGTCTATACATCATCGTGCTACGTTTCCTCCTAGCTCTTCTGGGAGGAAATCTCAACCTTTTGTTCTGGTTCACTCGAGATGCCTGGGGACCAACTCCAGTTACCTCCACTTTTGGATTTAGATATTTTATTACCTTTATTGATGATTATTCACGCATGACTTGGATTCATCTTTTGAAATCTAAAAGTGACGTGTTTGATGCGTTTAAAGTGTTTTATTATGAAGTGTGCACTCAATTTCAATATTCCATCAAAACCCTCCATTTTGATAATGGGGGGAAATACATATCTACTGCCTTTCTGTCCTTCTCGCAAGAACATGGTATTTTGTTTAGGACGTCGTGTGCTCGCACACCTCAACAAAATGGTATTGTAGAACGAAATAATCGTCATTTTCTTGAAGTTGCTCACACCATTCTGCTTGGTATGCATCTACCTAAACATTTTTAAGGTGATGCTCTTCTAACTGCTACTTTTCTTATTAATCGTATACCCTCACGTATCCTGTCTTACAAATCTTCATTTACTATATTGTATCCTCATGATAATCCATTTCCTCTACCAACTAAAGTTTTTGGTTGCACATGCTTTGTTCAAATTTTGGATAGAAGTAATGATAAACTTAGCCCCAGGCAATTAAATGTGTCTTTCTAGGGTATACTCGGAGTCAGAAACGGTATAAATGTTTTGACCCATTGACTCGCAAGAAATATGTCTCTGCTGATGTAACCTTCTTTGAGGATATTCCTTTTTTCTCAGCTCCAGGCCGATCCCTCTGTGATCCTCTTGCGAGTTAGGAGAGTATGATTCTTATCCTCTTCCTCTTTCCACTAGTGATCATGGGGAAACTCATCTCCCCTCCATTCAGCATCCTGTTGGTGATTTGGGTGAGCTTAAGCCTCTACAGGTGTATCATCGTCGAGATAAATCTTCACACACTCAGCCATCCACCCTTCCGCTCACTTTGGATGTTGGCTCAGGTGACTCTCTTACCTCGAGTTTAGATCTCCCCATTGCATTGCGCAAAGGGTCACGATCTTGTACTCAACACCCCGTTAGTAATTTCATTTTATATGATCATCTTTCACCGTCTTTTCAGTCGTTTGCAGCTTCCCTTTCATCACAGACTATTCCTCGGTCTCTCTCACATGCTCTTCAAAGTCCTGACTAGACGAAGGTGATGATAGAAGAAATGTCTGCTCTTGAGAAAAATCATACTTGGGACCTTGTGCCACTTCCTTTAGGTCATAAACCAGTTGCATGTCGATGGATTTATACGATCAAGTTTCTTCCAGATGGCTCCATTGATCGTTATAAAGCCCGTCTTGTTGTTAAGGGTTACACACAGACTCATGGTGTGGATTACTTCGAGACATTCTCTCCGGTGGCTAAGCTAAATTCGATTCGCGTTGTGATCTCCTTGGCCATTAATTTATCGTGGCCCTTGTTTCAACTTGATGTTAAGAATGCATTTCTCCATGGGAACCTTGCAGAGGAAGTTTACATGCATAAACCTCCTGGCTTTGTTGCTTCTCACAACCCTGTGCTTGTATGTCGGTTGAAGAAGGCTCTTTATGGACTCAAACAATCCCCACGTGCATGGTTCGAAAAATTCAGTCAGGCTCTCTTGGAGTTCGGCTTTGTTCGTAGTCATTCCGATCATTCTCTCTTTATATGTCGTCGATCGACAGGCATCATGGTTCTCATTGTCTGTGGATGATATTGTTGTCCAATAGTGATTCTGTTGGAATGAGGGAGGTCAAAGAGTTTTTGAAGACCAAGTTTGAGATCAAGGATCTTGATCCTCTTCGCTACTTCCTCGGAATTGAAGTTGGTCGCTCATCATCCAGATTGGTCTTGTCACAACGAAAATATCCGCTCAATCTTCTCATGGAGACCGGCATGTTAGGGTGCAAGCCTGCTACACCACCATGGATACTTCGCAGAAGCTTCGACCAGATGATAGTGCTCTCCTTACCAATCCCGAGATGTATCGACAACTTGTAGGCCGGCTTATTTACCTGACTATTACTCGCTCAAATCTCTCATTTGCAGTGGGCATTGTTAGCCAATTCATGCAAGCTCCCCGTACTTCCCATCTCACGGCTGTCTACCGCATACTTCGGTATTTAAAATCAGCCCCAGGTCTTGGCCTCCGCTTTCAATTGCATGGTCATCTTCTGGCTATTTCGATGTTGATTGTGCAGATAGTACTTATGATTGCCGCTCTACATCCGGCTTTTGTACCTTCCTAGGTGGCAATCTTATAACATGGAAGAGCAAAAAGCAACCGGTTGTTGCCCGGTCCTCAGCTGAAGCAGAATATCGTGCTATGGCTCATGCAACGTGTGGCTTGTGTGGCTTCGCAACCTTCTTAAAGAACTTGGCTATCCTTCTTCGGATCTGGTTCCTCTTCACTGTGACAACCAAGCGAACATCCATATTGCTCGTAACCCAGTTTTCCACAAGCGAACCAAGCATATTGAGGTCGACTATCACTTTATTCGGGAGAAAGTAGCTTCTAAGAAAATCGTCACTCCTTTTGTTCAATCTGGGGATCAACTTGTTGATGTTCTTACAAAGTCCTTGAGTCAAGATGCTCTTCATCGTGTCCGTGAAAAGTTGGGCATGAACAACATCTATACTCCAACTTGAGGGGGAGTATAGAGAATGTTAATGTATTGTGTATGTGGTCAGGAGTGGCCATTTTAGTGTAAGTACATGTGCACACTTTCCTCCTCCTGCGGTGTACTATATGCTCTATTATAATAAAGTATTGTGTTAGGGCAAGCAAGCCTAACACAACATCCTTCCCAAACTCTCCTCCTCTCTCAATCTTCTCCTCTTTTCTTCACATTATTATCATCAAATCATTCTCTACTGGATGCACCATCTATCTCTCTCGATGAGGAGGAACCATAAGATAGGGACATGTATCCCTCCCTAGCATTGGTGTTGGCGTCATGTTCAGACTGGGTGGCAAAGATCTCTCTCCCCAGGCCCCGTGTCTTCCATCCAGAGGGAGCAAAGGTGACGTTAATGATGATGAGATCCGTTGCCCCAAGAGCTGACGTCACTACTGAGGACGATATGGCTCGAGACTCCTTCGGCCCAGAAAGAGCTGAGGAGATATGCACACATAAGACCTTCCTGACATCATTTGCATAAAGAGGACCGTTGTTTGGGGGGGGGTCCTAATTGTATCTCTGGCGAGAAGAGCTCCTATTGTCTCCAGGAATTTGTTGCTCAAGGTAGGTTGTGGGCCATTGATCTGACCTGTTGGATCAACGGAGAGATGATCGTGGCCGTTCAGTCCACTCATCAGATCACCGGCTTGGATCTCCACCAAGGAAAGGTGAGGAGACACGTGTTCGCCCCTGCTGAGAGATGGATGAAATGGTGGCAGCTAGAGCACGTTGACTTTTGAACACCCTCACCCTCATCTGTCGTAGCACCCTCAACCCCGTTGATTCTAACAAGATCCAATCACAAAATTCTGCCCAAACACAAACAAAGAAGCAGATTTCTCCCATTGTGACTGGGATAGATGTTGTTGAAGAAGAGAGAGCTTTTTACGTATGAGAATGCAGGCAAAGTAGAGCTCCCAACCAAACTACATCACTGGATCGAACTGCAGCACCTCGCCCACACAGGAGCCTGGAGCAAGGAGAAACTCCAAATTTCAGAGTTCGATAGGAGAGCCATCAAATTGATACCATGTATGGATCAAGCCAAAGGAAGAGAATAGCTCCCATCTGCAGATCAAGGACACAAAGCTATCATTGTGGAGTTCCCCTGCTGAGAGGATAGAGTTAAGATTTTATCCTAGTTTGAGGTTGAGGAGATCCTTTTCTCCCAAGGATTTTAGGCTGTAACTCCCCTCTGAGAGAAGGCATCGACAAAGTAGCCAAGCCTTAATGTCTAGCAGGGAAATTCCTACGTTGCAGGAGATGACGAGGCTGAGGACACAAGTCTTTGTTGCTTTCGAGACGATGAAAACATTGACCACTAGTTTTGGATCTGAAGTGGGATGAATTGTCTGAATTCGTAGGGGATTGGAGGTGGGGCTAGGACCAGTGAGGGCCTCTTTAAAGGAGTGAGGATTTGCTTGAGG
The DNA here is from genome assembly GCA_021015155.1 of Magnolia officinalis. NCBI lineage: Eukaryota > Viridiplantae > Streptophyta > Magnoliopsida > Magnoliales > Magnoliaceae > Magnolia > Magnolia officinalis. The sequence goes on from JAJHSJ010000009.1 coordinate 39,785,947, forward strand.
GGGCAGTCTTCTCTTGCATGGGCAGTCTCGCTATCTTGGATTGAGGGAAGGGTAGCCGACAGCCTTAGGAGAAGGGTTTGCCATTTTAGGGTTGTATTTCACCTTGTTGAAGAAGATCTTGTGGCTATTAAATCCCACACCATTCAGAGCAGAAATGGAAATGGAGGCATCCTCCAACGACCCCATCCTAACGAACGTGAATCCTCTGGGCTAACATGAGCCTTTCTTCCTCAGAAGCACCACCTCTTTAACCTCACCCACCTTGAGAAACACCCTAGGCACTATATTTATCCCAACACGAACAAGGTGGAATAGTCAGTGAGAGGGGAGATTAGGCCCGAGTTAGCACGGCCCTTAAGTTTCTTCTTCCGAACTGTGGTCCAACCTTCCTCTGCCATGACATGCTTGCTCCGATGGGCAGTGGGAGCTCTGCCCATGATACCTTGGTGTCCTCGATCGAGATTGATCAAGTCTGTCTTTACTTGAGATAAGTCTCTGTATTCTACACAAGGTGGAGAGGGATCGACAATGATCTGAGAGGCTTTGATTTCCTCTTCTAGCATTATGATTATCCAGGAATTCCATCTTCCACATACCACGCTTGTCACCCATTCGATTTAACATCATCACAACCAGACATTGAGGGGGGGGATGATGACCTCTTTTGACCTGAGCTTGTTTTCCATGTCCAGCCAATGATCACTTTCAGATGTCCTATTGAACTAAATTGTTTGCTTCGAAGCGAGATCATTGTCGATGGAAGTGTAGGATGTCGATGATGAGGATGGGTTTTTCCTTCGACACTTACCCTTGTTTCTTTTATTTTCTCTTCATAGCTTCAGTTTCTTTTGTCTCCGCGATTCAACAACTCGAGTCGATAGAGGCGATTTACTCTAGTATCTCTCTCTAATATGTTTCTCTGCATCTTCTCACTCTCATCTCTCGCATGGATCACTAACCTACAAATTTTCATTCCTTAACAAACAAAAACCATTGGACACAACTCTTTTGTTTCTTGTAATATTATGAGTTCTAAGTGTGTAATCATTTCTCTTTTAACATTTCTTGATATTTCATTGAAAAATTCTATCATTTGCCCAATGTTTCCCTCAAACAACGACACATTCCCTAATACATGCAACATATAGCCTTGCAATACTGATATGTTTCTGTATCCCAAGGGTGTGATACACAATGTATTCAATAATGGTAACAGTGGTCATAACGGCCACCGTTGTCACCATTACGATTCAAGTCGTGATGGCCATTATGGCCTTTTTTTTTTCTTTTTAAAAGATAAAACATATGTCTGCCCATAACGGGTAGTTATGGGCATTTTTCTGTAACAGCCCCATAACGCGTAATAGTACCCACTGTTACCATTACATAACGGCCATTACGTAACCGTTTTTGCATACCTTACAATACATGCATTGATATCGTCATTGCGAACACTGTTAATAACACAAGTTATAATAATAAAATACCATCAGTTACTCTCTTAATATCTACAACTTTATTCTTTAAATCTTTATCTACCATTATCCCTACCCCATGTTTATTATTGTCCTTTCCTATGTACTAGAGCTTATATCCATCAATTTCTCTAGTTTTGGCACAATTCCACTTGTTCTCCTAAACGCAAGCTATTGTAGCTCTCCTTCGTTTCATTGTATCTATTAACTCCATACTCTTACATGTCAATGTTCCTATATTCCATATGGCAAGACGAATCTTATTCCCCTAGACTAGCTTCTTTACCCACACGTCTAGAATGGCACGGAGAACCCTTGCCTACTTCTCACCACAACTGGGTATTGTTGCAGTGCGTCACTTCTGTGGGATGCCCTATCCAACCCTTGCCCATTTCTCATCGTACCTAGGTTCTAATGCAATATGTCACTTACAGGGAATGCCCTAGAATGTCATATTGTACGGATTCATATTGGAAGCTACGACCTAAGTTTGATGCCAGCTGCCGACCTAGTGCAACCTTCATCCTTTATCCCAGTTGGGGAGCAGCAATGAGATGAGATCATGGAACTCCCATATGCACAATGTAATAGACTATTACATAGGTTGATTACAATCAAGGGCTATCTAATATTCTATTACATAGGTTGATTACAATCAACAATTTTTATCTTAAAAAGACACATGCAAGAGATTGTTATACATCCTCCAACCAATATTTGAAATATTGGTATTGTGTTACGTATCGCATCCTTGGGATACGGATACATATCGGTTATCACATGGGATATATCGGTTGTATCGTGTAATGTATCGTCGTTGTTGGAAACATGGTGAAACATTGGGAAATTGGTCGAATTTTTCAATGAAACTTCAATGATTGTTAAAAAAAGGCATCAATACACTTATAAATCAAAACATTACAAAAAACAATTGCACATAATAGGCTTTCTTTGTATGGGGCCCTTAATCTATGTGTTGTCTAATTGAATTGATGCAAATATATTCAAAGTCTACTCATATAATGCATAAATGTAAGAAGACGTGTGGAAGCACAAACAATACATTCAAAAGCAAAAGAAGAATCACTAGATTAGGTTACATACATGTTTGATTTTTATGTTTGGACACAGATTGCAACCGAGTTGCGAGAAATTGAGAAAAAAAAAAATTTCAATTTTCCACAACTCGGCCCATCTCCAAATCTCGAAATCGAAGCTCTCAATATATGATTTTAAATGCAAAACATGAAAAATCATGGATTTGTAACAATTTAACACTGATTTAACATGATTTACGAAAAAAAAAAAAAAGGATCGAAAATTGAAAATGCTCACCGGACCGAACATGTGGGATATATCCCACTACTTGTGTGTTTCGTATCGCACAGGTGGGATACAAGATATATCGTGGGATATATCAGCCAATCTCGTCGATACTTGAAACACTGCCTCCAACAATGAGATCGCATCAGTGTTTTATTCTTCTTTAAAGAATTAAGATGTTAAACATGACATCCTACCATGTCCTCATAGCACAGTCCACTTTCATTGAAACTATCGAGTTATTATTTCTTTTGAGAAAAACATTATGTTACCATGCAAGTAAATATGAATTTTACTTCTCACAAAACCTTATTCAAGTTGAGCGCCATTATAGATGTGGTTGAAATTCTTCATCCTGTACAAATTTCAAAAGCATTATTCTTGATAAAAATGAATCATCCCATTTCCAAATGTTATGGTTCACTTTGAATTGCCAAATTCAATTTACAACTCTTTGGAGGTGTGGTTGGTATACCAGGGTTGGTTTTTAAGCAAGGAACAGAATGTATCATGTTACATCATGCAAAATAAGAAATCTAAATACCAATTATCGGAAAACCTTTTCAAGATGGCCACAAATCACTTGTGTGGTGGCTGTGTATGTGCATGAGATGCAGTTTCAGTGACAGCTATACAGAGCTAGCGAGGGGGTGTTTCATTTCCCATGTTCCTTCTCACAGCTGGCACTGTAGTGACGTAGTACAGTATGATGCTTGGTACACATGCACTCAGAATTGCATGCATGACATACATTTACTCAAATTGGGGAACCCACTGTTTCTGAGTCACTGTCCCAAAATCAAACTGGTTGAACAATCCTAACCTCATGGACACTAGTTCGCAGAAGCAGGGTGATTGGAACACAGTGGTGACTTATCCTTGTCATATGTGGCACTTAAATACACCATATGAACTGCCTAAATTGTGGGACATACTGTGGATGGAGCATATACTTAAGATCATACTGACCTAAAAATCCTAACTACTGACTTGGATATAATGCAGCCAAAATTGGGTGTATGAGCCCCGTATCAGCACGTAATGGCTGATACGAGTGATACAACCCAGTTTAGGCAGTGACTGATACAGCACTTGGAAACCGATTTTTAAACCTTGGAGGTACTCCAACCAAGCTATTGTCCCATTTCATTTAAACTGATTTTCTAAAGATAAATCAAGCACACAGTACATCAACACTTAAAAAAGATCAATGGAAAGGGAAGTAATCTTTATTACCCCAGAGAATGGAGCATTATGGATATCCATTTTCCATTTTGGGCAAAAGCATTAACGTTAGTATGGTTCAATGTGTTGTAAACGTTCAATTGCTATTCTATTCACTGCTAGGAGGATATTCATTATTACTTATGTTTATTTGTTATACAGTTTGTGGCCAGATGACATTACAATCTTTATCTTAGTCCTATGTCTTTGTGTGCATGTTTTAGAACTTTAAGCCATTTAGGTTTATTGTGAATGAGTCAGTCCCATCTCAAAGTCATGATTCTCCTTCCTAATCATGCATACGTCACATGTATTTGCATCTTGCCAAACTTTTTTATAATTTCCATATCAAACAACTATATCAGTGGCTAACACAGTACACATTTAGGTTCTAGCCACATACACATACCATAACCAAATGAACATGTACGTAATCCTCTAGAAGGTTCAAAATGTTGTTTTAAATACTGAATAGCATGTAGCATAGCATTCACACCTCTGAAGCGTGAGGCATACACTGTAGCGTGTCTGTAAACTACCCACTATTTCAGATTTTTAAGCAAAATAATAGGAAAAAGAGGGCAAAGAGTATAAGCATAAAAATTAGCAACAAAATTGATTAATCACCATTGTTCGTATTATTTAATTAAAATCATTGAAAAACATTAACTTTTAGTGAAAATAGGAAACGTAACAAATCGTTGAAAACATTAATTGATTTTACTATTTAGTGAAAATAGCATGTGATGTATAACTTGTAAGCTATGTAGCTTGTAGCACAGGCTACAGTAGTGTGTAGCATAGGCTACAGTACATAGTGTGTAGCATGATGTCCTCATCACATACACTACATACAACTTGTGAAAACAGGAACTAGCGGGACCCCAATGGGATCCAGATTTCATGCGTTAGGTAGTGTGAAGGTTATACATAGTAAGTGATTTAAAACACTAGTCGAACTTTCGAAATGTGTACAGTGAATGTATCACAATAAATTCACCTGGCGATCCGAGCCAAATAACATTTTTTTAACAGCATATCGAAAAGTATCATTTGTACCATCTGTGCACTCCGATGCAAGCAAAGTATTTGAATCACCATCGACAGATTCCTCCCCAAATATCATATAAGGTTGATAATTTCAGATAACGCAATAAATTTAGACAGCAATAAGATACGTCAAAATTATATTTCGGCCTTGAGCCCCCCAAGATCCTCTGTAAACTGTGGATGTCGAAACTATGTAAATATGTGAATATGTTTGCTTAATCCCATTTTGTGATAGACGGACAGTAATATATCCCAAAATACTTCATCAAATATGTAAATATCCACAAAATGCATTGCATTCAAAGTTCTTAAAAACAGTCCCCAACTTAAGAATGAACAAAATACCTGTAATGAGAGAGGGCCATGGAAAACTTGACAAGGGCAAGTGATTCAGATTAGATGATAGCCGTTCATTGTAATACCTAGTTCACATAGACAGACAAACCATAGAATTGGATTCATGCATATGTCAAAAGTATTACCTTCCCATTTAAAAGCAAAATAGCAATTACCTTTCGCAATGTACAACTGTGTTGTCCTCATCAGACAAAGCAGAAAGTCTACTCGAAGGTGTCAAGAGACCATGCCAAAGCCCGGATAGCGATTGAAACATCATCTTACAGAATTTCACCCATTGGCCAATACCTAGTGATTGCAGGCCAAGTTCTTCACAGGGGTTATTAGCAAATATCCTCAAGACAGTTCCCACACAAGGAAATGTGCATAAAACATCTCTTGATAGAGGTGATGGTTCCAAGTGTAAAGGAAGTGGATTCTGCGCTTCAGCATCCAGGCTATGATTCATGAAATTGTATCAATATATTTTCCCCTTTTAGCATAGAGATATAATTTAGTTTTTCATATCAAATGAGTAAATGCCAATTAAAAGCTAAGTTCCAAAAAAAAAAAAAAAAAAAGGATAGGAAAACTACATATGATTAAAAACTAGAGACGCATGCCAATAATTTTTTGTTTGAGTATGAATTAAGAACTTGTTTATATAATATCATATTTTAAAACAGCCAAGTAGACATGCACTTTCCCCTAAAACCTAGTTTTAGTCAACTTGACAGAAGAATAATAGTTAAAGCAAAACTTAAAAACATGAGTCAAGAACTCAAAGAACTTGAATAAGTCAAACTCAGAGCACTATGAGATAACTTGCCAAAGACATTGTGATTTAAAAATAATAAATAAATAAATAAGAAAAAGAAGAAGAAAGAAAGAAAGAAAAATTAGAAGATAAAACTCAGTCCAATCAATTCTTTGATTGACATAGCTAAAATGACTCAAAGAATTTGTTCATGTCAATTAATTACTTGGTCACTTTTCCACATGTTTTGAAAAGCATAGTCTAGTTCCGTTTGCTTTCGTTCATTCATATGTTTTTTGGGGCTCTATTCGAGTCTCTAGTTGTCAGAGTAGAAGTATTTTGTTACTTTTGTTGATGATTTTTCAAGAATGGCTCAGCTTTATTTAATAAAAGATAGATTTGAATTGTTCTCTAATTTTAAAATCTCTCATATAAAGGTACATAATCAATTTTACTCCAAAGTGTGTCTTGTGCAGATAATGCTGAGTATATATATTCAATTCTTTTAATTTGTATTTATCTGAAAATGATATTTTGCACCAAACATAATCTGCTCACATTCCAAAACAAAATAATATCGTAGAATGGAAAACCCGTCATTTGTTTGAGGTGACACATGCCTTGTTGATTCATATGAATGTTCCAAAAAAGTTTTTAAAGTGATGCAGTTTTGACAGAATGCTAGCTTATCGACCGAATGCCCTCTACTATCTTAATATGTCAATATTCTCATGGAGTTTGGTTTCTAGGTGTTCCACTATTCTCTTTGCACCCCAAGGTTTTTGAGTGTGTACACTTCATTCATAAGTTGGAATCACATCATGATAAATTACAACCTAGAGCAATTAAATATATTTTTCCTGGGGGTATTCTAGAATGCAAAGGATTATAGGTGTTATAGTCCTCATTTTCAAAAATTATTTATTTGTTCTGACGTTACCTTCTTTGAGTCCACTCCATTCTTCTCAAACGAAAATAGATCCCCTGACTTAAAAGCTTCACCACCAATGCCTATACATATTCCTATTGACGAAGACACCATCTAATCACTGCTTTCCACTGGTTCATCCTATCCTGCTATTGTGCCTACGCTCAAAGTCTACTCCGGACGAAAACAGGGAGATATTGCCGCTAACCATGATATGTCATCGACCATATCTTCTTCCGAGCCTATTGATCCAATCACTCCACCTATATTTCTTAATTCATATAATATCCTTATTGCTCTGAGGAAATATAAGTGTACATGCACCATCGACCCTATCTCCAAATTTGTTTCTTTCTTTTCTTTTCTTTTCTTTTCTTTTGAACATCAACAATTTTATTTAAAAAGGCCGAAGCACCATATACAAATATACATCACATAACTACAAAAACTGCCAACAATCCGGGAATTGATCTATGAATTTAATAGCCCTTGCCCATTCCATTACATGATGAAGCTGACTCGTTTAGGTTCCTAAAAAAGTGATTGTTCCTTCGTGACCACAAAAAGCCCAGAGACCAGCTAGCATGCTTAAACGCCAAATTCTCCTACTTGATTTTCCCGATTCCCCACCGTGCCATTAGAAAAGAAAGTTATCGATTGAATTTGGCAATACCCAGCACCCCAAACAAATGGAAGCTCTCCCACACTACTCTTGCAAAAGTACAATGGATGAAGAGATGGTCCAGCGTTTCCTCTGCTCGATAGCAAAGCAAACAGACACTCAGAAGGATCATGTTCCTTCTATGGAGATTATTTGTAGTTAGTAGGCTATGGAAGAAGAAATAGTTGCACTTCGCCCACTACTAAAGGTATTGTTGGTTGTTAGTGGGTTTATACTATTAAATTTTGACTTATTAGCACAATTGGACGATTGAAGACTTGCTGAGTTGTTAAATGATACACTCAGACTCTTGGCATCGATCCATACTGAAACCTTCTCTCCAATTGCCAAGCTTAATTCCATTTACGTCATTCTTTTTGTTGTTGTTAATCGTGGATGACCCATCTTTCAACTCAATGTTAAAAATACATTTCTTCATGGTGATCTCACAAAGGCCTATATGGAACAACCACCTGGTTTTGTTGTTCAGGAAGAGTTAGATAAGGTTTGTAAATTGAGAAAGGTGTTTTATGGGTTGAAATGTCACCGCGTGCATGGTATGATAAATTCAGTACGATTGTGTTGGCCTATGGTTCTGTTTGAAGCCATGCTAATCAATCCGTCTTTATACAAAGGAAGCCTCTGATCTTATTGTATTAGTTGTATCAGTAGATGACATTGTGGTCACAAGAAGTGATAATAAAGGAATTGAGGATCTTAAGAAGTACCTTCAATTTTACATAATTTTACAACATCTAAACTAATTCTCAATAATAATAAAAACTTGATACCTATTTAAGTTAATGGCATTAGAAAATAAATAAAAACTTGATACCTAGTTAATGGCATTAGAAAATAAATAAAAACTTGATACCTATTTAAGTTAATGGCACTAGAAAATAAAAGGAATAAGAAAGAAAATGGAGAAGGATAAACAAGAGCTTAACCTCCTCTCTCTATTAACATCTTATTTATAACATTAACCCAAACTAAACATTAAAAAATAATAATAAATAAATAAAACATATGGTATGTTGTAGAACTGAAGTCTATGTACAACATGTATTATTTCTAACAGCCACCCTCAAGCCTGAGCACAAATATCATACATGCTCAGCTTGCTTATGATATCCTTGAGCTGATGACAAGTAGCCTTTGTGAAAAGGCCGAACAATTGATTATAGAGCCCAACATGTTGTTTATATACCATTTCATTGTGTGTCCCACATGGATGAAGGGATAGACCAAAAATCATGCTACTCCAAAACTTAAGCGTGCCCCACCACATGATTTTAGAGGTTGATGCATGATTTAGCATTGTTCTCTTTGTGGCCACCTGAGACTTGGATCTGGATAATTTTTTGGGCATCTTATTTTCATGGTGAGTTGCATCTTATGCACGATTCAGATGCCACACACATCTATGGGCCCCATGCCCACTCGTGTGTACGATAGTGTCAACACTATTGGATCTTTTCCAATACATATCTACATATATAACAATGGTCTCCTGCAAACCAGACTGTAAATGCATTACGTGCGAAAAAAATGGGTTTGCGGCTCAGGTGGGCCCCATTTTGATGTGTTTCCAAAATCCATTCTGACCATCAGGTGCACGATCACATTTTAGGCCTAGGGCTGCAAAACTAGGCAGATTCGTGATTCGAGTGGGCCACAGTAAGAGAAGCAATTAGGAGGGGTTCGCTTGGTTTTTTATGGGGCCCACCGGGATGTTTATGCACTATCCACTCCAACCATTAGTTGTATCATCCATCGTTATGTCCACGGCCCAAAAGTTCGGTTGACCCATGATTTAGGTGGGACACACCAATAGTTGCAAGGACATCCACTGTTGATTTTTTAGAGAGCCCACCATGATGATTATGTGAAATCCACTCCAACCATCAGTCGCCTCATGAAATGTTATACATAGGGTCCAAAAATTAGGCCCGTCTGTGATGTATGTGGGCCACACCAAGTAAAAAAGTTTGGAGGGCAGGGAGGCATCCCTCTGCACACTATTTCCACTCATGTGGTCCACCGTCCACCTAAATCATGGATGTGACTGATTTTTGGGCCTTGGGCCTAGGGTGAGCAGGCGCATCTGACGATCAACGTGGGTTTCACATACACATCACGGTGGGGCCCACTCGAGCCTAGGCCCAACTTTGCTCATACATCCGGTCTCCGACAAGCTCACTCGCAGGAGACCGGGACATAACCACACACAAGCTATGATAACATGCAGGGGACAACATGGTAAGTTATCTTGTTGTCTACCTCTATAGGCCCCACTGTGTTGTGTTGCACAAATCCAAGTTGTTCATCAAATGTGTCCCGTCATGTAAGGCCCAGGCCCCAAAACTCAGCCCAATCGATAACTCAAATGTGCCCCATCACAGGAAACAATGAAGAGAGCACACCCCACTATTGGTTTGCCTGTGGGGCCATAATAATGTTTTTATGCCATCCAACCCATGCATTGTGTGTCCCATGCCACCTGAATGAGGGAGCATACCAAACATCAGGCCATTCCATAATGGATCCCGCCACACAATTTTAGAGGTTTTATGCATGTTTTTACACTGTTCTAGATGGTCTGCCCACTTTGAGTTTCGTATCCCGCTAATTTTTGGGGCATCCCATTTCCATGGTCAGCCAGCTCTGATGCACAGTTTAGATGGCTGATAGACTTCACGGTGCAGCCCACACATAGTCAACTATATGGTCTGCATGCGTGAGTATGTATCATGTATATATGTCTATATATGGTTGGAGAGAGAGAGAGATCCTTATAACATAAAAGAATGAACCAAGAGTAGTTGTAGTTGGCCTTATGCAGATATCATAAAAACGTAAAAGAATGAATAAGGAGTAGCCACAACTACTAGTGCACATGGATGTATCATGCAATTCTTCAAAATTCTATACACACACGTAACATAATTGTCAAAATGTGAAGGACCTCACTCCAGCACTCCAGAACACCACAAAAATGCCCGAGTGCAAAGTATAAAAATACATAATTTGTACTCTTTCATCTTTTTTATATTTGCTCTACATTTAACTTATAGTCGATCACATAGGCACATAGCAAACTTGATAATAGTAGGTTAGCTTTCAATTAACAATAAAACAATTACAGAAAATAAAATTGCAATATATATCAACAAATACTTACTTTGTTTGGAAACTCACAGGTGGAGCATCTGTTCCATCCCAAACAAAAAGCACCCAATTGCCTTCAAGATCTTCACTTACATGTAGAATCTTTTTACCAAAACCAGAAGAATAATGACTTAGTCTCTTTATTCCTTTGAATAAAAATGCATTAGAATTCCTTTTCAACAAAAGCCTACATGAGGATCTTAAGCACACAAGAAGATAGTGGGATATGTAGATTACCTTGCATATTAAATCAAAGAACCCACCTACCTTGATCTCTCTGATCTGCAATAAGTATGAATTCACACCTAAACAAGATGAACTATGTTAAAATTTGACACATCAGACCACATAAAATTTACTGCAATTCAGAGTCCTTGAATTGATGGTATTGCTTGGACTAATGTTAGAAGAAAAGACAGCGCACATGGCCTCCAACAAATCATTTTGTACTCGTTCACATGTTGACATCAACAAATAATCATACAAAATCAGAACACACAAGTAACGCATTTAGAAAAGAAAAGTAAAAGAAGATGACGAGACTTGGTCTTCATAAAATTATTTATAAGCTTTGTTGGACCATATATGATAGTTTGAAGTCCGAGAAAATCTTTATGACACATGGTTTGAAAACCCAAAAACTCACAAAAAAAGGTCCATCAGATTGAGTCAACTCAAAGACTCGGCTGAAAGCTCAACCTCGAAAATCAAGAGACGATAATTAATAATTATTTAAAAAATATATAAAAGAAAATAATCAGGTAAAAGATAGAAATATGAAATTTTAATAGGGAAAAAAAAAAAAAAAAAAAAAAAAAGGAAAGAAAGAAAGACTAGGAAGAGGAGGAAAAAGGTATATAAAGAAGAGGAATAGAGGAAAAAGAAAAAAGTGATCCAGGGTTAAATCCCTAGTAGTGTTTACCTTTGTAAAATAAATAAATAACAAAAAAAACAAAACAAAACAAAACAAAAAAAAAAAAAAAAAAAAAAAGAAAAAAAAAAAAGAAAAGAAAAGGAAAAAAAAAAAAAAAAGTGCGAAGTAGAAGAAAACAAAACAGAGAAGATACCATCTTGGGAAAGGTTCTTCCATTTCCAATCTTGGGTTTCACACTATTAGTGCTTCCATGGGTCTAGGATGTTTTGGTTTAGGGTTTGCGAAAAATCCTTAGGGGTGTTTGATTTTTCAAATCCCTATGTAAATATGCATAAATAAGTCATTATCACTTTTTACGTATGTTTGCCAAAATATGGAAACAAATGAGTATTTCCTCCTCAAAAATTGGTCCGAAAAGGGCTGACTTAAATTTGTGGGCCCCACCGTGATGTATGTGACTTATCCACACCATCCATCCATTTTACTAGAACATTTTAGGACATGAGCCAAAACAGAAGGCAGATCCAAAGCTCAAGTGGACCAGACCACAGGAAAGAGTAGTCCTAAAGACATCCACCACTGAAAGTTGTTTCCTTCCTAGGGCCCTCATTGATGTTTGTTTGTCATCTAACATGTTCATAAGGTCACAGAGACATGGATAAAGGGAAAATAGAAATATCAGCTTGATCCAAAACTTCAGGGGCCTCTAAGAAGTTTTCAATGGCAGCCGTTCAAATCCACTGTTTCCTGTGGTGTGGTCCACTTGAGCTTTGGATCTGCCTCTTTTTTTTTCTTTTTTTCATTTTGCTCATGCCCTAAAATGAGTTTGCGGAAGAAATGGATGGCGTGAATAAGTCACAAACATCACAGTGGGCCCCACGGTTTTTACGTTTTCCGCCTCAGGTTTAGAGATGGAATAGGTTCAAACAGTGTGCTTGTCAATGTCACCTTGGGAAGGTTGCTGGAATTACAAATGCAAATAATCATCATCTATTTACAGGTATTAACAAAAGAATATGAAAAATCAAACACTCCCTGGTTTATATTTGAATGGTAACTATAACCTTATTAAAAAGAGCACAAAAACGGAAACAGAAAGAGAAGGCCTACAGGAGGTGATGAGAGGTCATTGGAATGATACAATGGAGAACCCTCTCCCCCAACATGCCTCGAACAACTACAAAGAGGAATCAGAAAATGCAAGAGAAGACTTTTCCCAAGATATTGATATCCCCTGCATTTAGCTTTAAGAGCACATCTACCTGGGTGCCCAATTTGTTGCAAAATGTCCTATTATTGCATTCCCCAAATCAAGCAAGCCCAGCAAGAAAACCTAAGCACTAAAGAAATTTTCTTTTTGATCCCTTGCAACTTCCATTCCACATACTGAAAATAAATGACAAAATCTAAATGAGTGCTTGTCAGAGTGCTTTGCATTGCATTCTCTGTCTTAGAATTTAGTTAATAAAATTAGGGCGTCATATACAATGTAAGCTTGGAACCTTGGAAGCTTTCTTTAATTGGTAATGAACTTCGCTAAGGTGTATGTTCAGTTGTAGTCCTTGAGAAGCAAATGGTTTAGCCAATTCTCTTTCTAAGGATAGAGTAGATAGGCACATCTTTGTATGGGCTCTGCACATCCATTAAGTTGAAGGATATCATACTTCTTCTCTACTTCCACTAATTAGATCCTTCCAATCAAAAAAAGAAAAAGGAAAAAAATCCGTGTCCTAACAATCGATAAATATGAAATCAGCATAATAAATTAAATATTAGCAGTTAAGTGCATGAACTAGAACATACCTGCATCCAATTGATAATCGACCAACCATGTTCTTAGTTGTGTTATATACTCCTTGTCATGATTGGTAATTTGAATTTTCGAAGATACCTGATACGGTTTGAAGCCTTCACCAGATTTCCCTTCAAATAAGGCAAAAGTAGAGAATTTCTTGTTGAAAAGAGCATACACCACGCCATCGTAGATTTTCATCTAGACAAGCCAGACCTCTTAAAGTTTTTAGGAATTCCACCAAGTATTTTGAAGTATTAAAAGGTTTGGAATGCCCTAATATTAGTCAAAGAATTTATAGGAATTAAGAGAACAGAAAATACTAGTGAACAAGTCCAATTTACAAGACTAGCATTATACATGTCTAAGACCAATTCATCATCATCATCTTAGTGTTTTTCCCAGAAATTTGGGATCTGATTTCTCTAATGGGAGGTTGGTAATAGGTTGCAAAAGGTTTACGATCCACTCGTCCAAACACCAAGCTCTTCTACCAAAGCCCCTAGAACCATCTATCGCAGAGGCTCACATTGACACCAATCACATGCCAACATGGTTATAGAGAATGTTAGTGTATTGTGTATGTGGTTAGTGGCCCCTTTTAGTGTAAGTGCATGTGTACACTTCCCTTTTCCCCTGCGGTGTACTATATGTTTTATTATAATAAAATATTATGTGTTAGGGCAAGCAAGCCTAACACAACATCTCTCCCAAGCTCTCCTTCTTCTTCTTCTCTCTCAATATTCTCCTCTATTATTATCACCAAATCATTCTCTACTTGGTATCAGAGCCTAGATCCAGGCATTCCGCATCCAACAGATTGAGAGGCGACACGTCACCTTGCTAACGTCAGCGTTGTACGGACACATGGAATCCGTTTGAGCTAAAAGTTTAAGGGTTTGATAGATCTTGATTTTAGAAGATTTGTCATGATTTTTTCAAAATTTATTGGACCTTCTTTCATAGTATTTTGGGCGAAATAGAGAAATTCGAAAATCGGGCCCATCTTCCGTTTTTCTTCGATCTACCTCAAATCGGTAAGCTTTTCTTTGATTTCTTTGCTCAAGATGGACCGAAATCTTCCTCCCAAGCTACCCATGGAGGATTTTTTACTTAAGATCAATGTTTGAGAGGTTTTTAACCTCAAACGGACATGCGGCTGGGCCGTTTTTCACTCGATTAGGCCTTTTTTAACCGCGTTTCATGGTATTTTGGATGATTGATATTTGTTTGAGGTTTATCTCTTATTATCTTGAAGGATTGAGTGAGATAGAGTTGTTTGAATCAATCCTTCTTGGCGTAGGGCCTCTCTTGGCATAGGTTTATCTCTCTTGGACTCTCCTATGGCTGACAAAGGGCCCTCATCTCTTGGCATAGGGTCTCTTGAATCCAACCCCTTGCAGATTACATCCACTAAGTTGAATGGTGACAACTATCTTCAATGGGCACAATCTGTAAAAGTATTTTTAGGAGCCTATGACAAGTTGTCATATATTTTGGATGATCCCCCAAGCTCTACCGATGTTACCTACAAGTCTTGGACAAAGGAGAATTATCAAGTTATTGCATGGTTGTTGAATAGTATGGATTCCTCGATTAGCCACTCAGTGATGTTTTTATCCTCGGCTAAAGGCATTTGGGATATGTTTCATGATATGTTCTTGGAATCTCAAAATTTTTCACGGGTATTCCAGCTTATTCAAGAAATTGGTCGGTTCCAACAAAACTCTAGATCCTTAAAAGATTACCATTCGATGCTTCGGGGTATGTGGGATGAGTTGGATATGTATCAGCCTCTTCCTTCCAAATGTAAAGAGGATCATGAACATGCTCATAAGCAGCGGGATGATACTCGTATCATGCAGTTCCTACCAGGGTTGAATTCTGATTATCTTCATGTTCGAGATCAGGTTGTTATGCAGGATCCTCTTCCCCCATTGACGACAGTCTATGCCATGTGTCAGCGTGCTACTGTCTCTACTCTTCCTTCTCATTCATTTGTGTCACCCGAGCGTTCGGCACATCTTGCTGGCGATCAGTCGTCTCTTGGTCTTCGGGTACCATCCTTGAGTTTAGGGCGCATTTCTGGTTTTGGTGGTCGTGATAGAGGCCGCAAGGGAGATCGCAGTCGTGGCAGCCGTAGTCTTCGTGATCATGGTGGACGTGGACGAGGACGTGATGGTTCCCGCATTTGTTCACATTGAGGTGGAACTAATCACACTATTGATTATTGCTAGCAGATACATGGTCGTCCTATGTATGCCGCTACTTCTGTTGCATCCACAGTTGCTTCCGAGACACAATCTTCCACCCCGACAGCTGAGCAATCTACTTCAAGGCAATCTCTTATCATTTCTCGGGCTGCATATGATGCCCTTATGTGGCTTCACATTCATGATATTCCTGAGCCTTCTCACACAGCTTCGGCCCAGTCAAGTACTGCCCCTTCTTGCGTCATCCTCTCCTACCTCCTGGGTCATCGACTTTGGAGCTTCCTCCCATATGACTGGTAAGTTTCAATTCTTTTCTTCTTATTCTCCTTCTCCTCACACTCAGTATGTCACAGTCGTAGATGGAACCCAATCTCCCATCTCTGGGATTGGTTCCATCCCTCTTTCTTCTTCCTTGTCGTTGTCATCAGTCTTGCATGTGCCTCGCTTTCCATTAAAGTTATTGTCTATTAGCTCTCTTACTAAATCATTCAATTGTTCTATTACCTTCTACCCTTCTTATTGTTTGTTTCAGGACCTACAGATGAAGAGAGTGATTGGTGGGGAGCATGAGCGAGGAGGCGTTTATCTTCTCCATGATACACCCATTGCCGCTTCTAGTACTCTTTCTCTCCATGACTCGGTGGCATTGCCGCTTAGGCCACCCATTCATAGCTAGATTGAGACTTTTGTTTCCCTTCTTATCTGTCACTAAACCATATTATGCTATGATATTTGTGAATTGTCTAAACATCATCGTGTTACATTTCCTCCTATCTCTTCTGGGAGGAAATCTCAACCTTTTCTTCTGGTTCACTAGGATGTCTGGGGACCAGCTCCGGTTACCTCCACTTTTGGATTTAAATATTTTGTTACATTTATTGATGATTATTCACGCATGATTTGGATTTATCTTTTGAAATCTAAAAGTGAAGTGTTTGATACGTTTAAAGTGTTTTATCATGAAATATGCACTCAATTTCATTGTTCCATCAAATCCCTCCATTCTGATAATGGGGGGGAATACATGTCTACTGCCTTTCTGTCCTTCTTGCAGGAACGTGGTATTTTGTCTAGGACGTCATGTGCTCGCACACCTCAACAAAATGGTATTGCAGAACACAAGAATCGTCATCTTCTTGAAGTTGCTCGCACCCTTCTGCTTGGTATGCATCTACCTAAACATTTTTGGGGTGATGCTCTTCTAACTGTTACTTTTCTTATTAATCGTATACCCTCACGTATCCTGTTTTCCAAATCTTCATTTTACTATATTGTATCCTCATGATAATCCATTTCCTCTACCACCTACAGTTTTTTGTTGTACATGCTTTGTTCAAATTTTATATGAGAGTAATGATAAACTTAGCCCCCGGGCAATTAAATGTGTCTTTCTCGGGTATCCTCGGAGTCAGAAAGGGTATAAATGCTTTGACCCATTAACTCGCAAGAAATATGTCTCTGCCGATGTAACCTTCTTTGAGGATATTTCTTTTTTCTCCGCTCCAGGCCGATCCCTCTGTAATCCTCTTGCGAGTCAGGGGGAATATGACTCTTATCCTCTTCCTCTTTCCACTAGTGATCATGGGAAAACTCATCTCCCCTCTATTCAGCATCTTGTTGGTGATATGGGTGAGCCTAAGCCTCTGCAGGTGTATCATCGTCGAGATAAATCTTCACACGCTTATCCATCCACCCTTCCACTCACATTGGATGTTGGCTCAGGTGACTCTCCTACCTCGAGTTTAGATCTTCTCATTGCCTTGCACAAAGGGTCACGATCTTATACTCAACACTCCATTAGTAATTTCATTTCATATGATCATCTTTCACCATCTTTTCAATCGTTTGCAGCTTCCCTTTCATCACAGACTATTCCTAGATCTCTCTCACATGCTCATCAGAGTCCTGATTGGACGAAGGCGATGATAGAAGAAATGTCTGCTCTTAAGAAGAATCATACTTGGGACCTTGTGTCACTTCCTTTTGGCCATAAACCTGTTGGCTGTCGATGGGTTTATATGATCAAGTTTCTTCCAGACGGCTCAATTGATCGCTATAAAGCCCGTCTTGTTTGTAACACCCTGGATTTTTCCTAACTCGGCAATAGACGTCCTTGGACGTAGAACTGCCTTAGGACCTTATTCTGTCATGATTATGGCGTAATTTAATTAAGTATTAATAGCTTGAATCACCTTCTATACAAACTACAAAGGCCCGAGTACCACCTCAGGCAGAAATCACTCAGGACCAAATCCTTTAGAAATTAGACGAAAGTAACTCAGTGTTAAACTAGATTAGCTGAGAAATTCGCTTGAACCACTTTAAATACGAACTGCAAGACCCAAAACTTGCAGAATCATCGACGCTACATTACCCTATAATCTAGGATCAATCTCATTACCCAGTTGCTCTCGGGAGCATCACGAAACTCCGTATCGGACCTGAACCGCACGTCGAAAGTCCGATTACCGCGAAACTAAACGAATATGACTGCCTTGTTGGGCTTGACAACCATCTTGGAAATCAAGGCCTGATTGTGTCCAGAAATGCACAACTTGAGCCAGGAGCGAAGTGTGTGAGAAACGTGAATAGTTTTGGAAATAAAATTCAAACTTAAGTAAACTGAGACGTGTCGCTTGCGGATCAAATATAAGGATTCAGACCGTCAGAATCTGACCCAAATACACCCTCGGATCAGGAGAAATTTCCCACACATGTCAGTGCACTTGTGGCCCTGATCGAGTATCGGTGACCGTTGAACTGAAACTGGTCCGCCACGGTCGATCTGTAAATCCGATCGGACCGAAAACTTAACTTAACCTAGATCCATGGTCATGGAGCTTAAGTTCGACCGCACATAGAAAAGGGGCCTCCAGAAGTGCTCCGTTGAGCTGAAACAGCCGAGTTTTGGCTGAAACCTAAGTATACCATGACCCTGGGGTCATTTCCGTCACTTCTAAGCCTATATAAACACCTTAAGACCCCTCTCTCTCTCTCTTCACATACGAATTTCCTAAACCTAAGAGGAGAGAAAAAAAAAAAAGAAGGAAAGAGAGAGACAGTGTGAGAGAGAGTTGGTGTTTGATCCAGGGCTTCTTCCCTGCCAGTCCACGTGCTCAACTATCGTATTTGTATCGTTTTTTCTGCCGATACCGATCCCATTCTTAGGTAAGAAAACCTAACCCTAACTGGTTCTAGAGTTCCAAATGGCGTAAGTGATGAAATAGCTAACCTATTTCATGATTTAGGTTGCCGTTCTGCCGTAGACAACGACTCGGTATACAAACTGAGTTCGATACGGGTTTATCGGCGTAAGGTGCGGACTATAAACGTATAGGTTATGGTTTTCAAGGCTTTCAATGTCGGTTAATGATATATTATTGACGTGGATGCTATTTCACATGCATAAAGTGATGTCCGTTTCGTTTTTCAGTTATACGTTAACTATGTTGAATATACTGTATTCTTCGTATTTGTAGAAAATACTATATACGTATGAAATTCGGATTTGTGCTTACCATGATTAATTGTTGTCTATGTCTGCTAGATGCATGTGTATCAACTTCTGGGTGAACGGATTAGCCTAATACATGTTATATTAACATACGTCGTGTATGTTACAATGCGTAGCCTAAGTGTTTGTGCAAAAGACTAAATGGGTATAAACCTTGCATTAGTGTACGCCATGACTAACTATTGTGGCTATGCGATTGTTGTGTAGGCGGCAATCCTTTGACGAAAAGACTTGCCCTAATACGTATGCTAACCAACACATACCATGTATGATATAATGTGTATGCTACGTGTTTGTAAACATGTCTGTATGAATAAATACTTGTAAACTGCTCTTTAAATGGGTGTTGAGATAGGATTCTCAGCCACTCTAATGAGGTGTACGATTTCCTCCACATGCCTTGTTTCATATTCATTGCTTTTACCTAAAAGTGCATAAGTGTGGACTCATGTTTATGTTGTACTTTATAACATGCTCAACTGATTGTATGATTTGAATCATTGCTCCATTTCTGCTTTGAGTACCTCATATGCTAGATCGTTGTAATTGAATGTGTTTGGGGCTATTATATAGTCCAGGCAATCGGTAATAGGCCTCGAATTGGTGGCTAACTTTGTCCCGCCACATGAGACGCGCCTGATGAATCCGAGTCGTAGATTGATTGGCGACAGTGGTTAGGCCACATGGAGTGCTTATGCGCTTCATGTCGATCAGCTCGATATGCGCTCGTGCTAGTTGAGCCCATCAAACAACCTGATTGGCCCGATGTATGTTAACCATGTTTGGACACTACTGCTTGAACCTAGGATACCAAACTCACCAGTGAAATCTCCGTTAACCTTGGTACCTCGATCCGCTAAGACTCATGAGCCGGACATGGTGGTATGAGACACCGTGGTCGAGCTGTCGGCCTACGCTGAGGCGACGAGCCTCCCCGTAGTGACCAGTGAGCAACACCGCCTCGTGAGCCGAATACGGTGGTATGGGACACTGTATTCGAGCTATCGGCCTACACTGATAAGGTGACGAGCCCTTTGTAGTGACCTCAAGCATACTCTGAGCCTGCGTTGAGGCGACGAGCCTTTCCGTAGCAACTAGAGTATAAACTAGGCCTACACTGCATCGTGGTGACGAGCCCTTTGCAATGACCTAGAACCACAACATCGTATGAGATTTACTAGGACTGACGACCCTAGAATGGATCATTGTTTGGGAAATGATATAAGGGAGGTACCTTATTTCCCAATCCTGCTGTATGAAAAGGACTAATAAGAACTGGGTAATCATGCTCATGCACCGCATTGCATGTGCCGTTTGGCATTGGGCAGAGCACTGAGGAAGTGACTGACATGCGCGACCGTTAGATGAAGATCGCAGAGGGAGTGCAGGCGAGGGCATGCATCATTATTTTATACCATCCTTGCATTAATCAAAGTATTTAGGGATGTTTGATTGTATTGTTTTATCATTAATGCTTGATTGAATTGATAACATGTTAACCTTTGCTTTATAGTTCCACTGAGTTGATCACTCACTCCCACGTTACGGGCCAGTGTTGTACACACCAACCAGACCTTGTCTTAGTTGCAGGTGGTGGTGATGCTTACGAGGCGGAGCCGGACTTCGAGGATGACGAGGAGGCATTCTCTTACATGCAATTTTTAGGCGGGTTCATGAGAGCCGTGTCTTGATCGATGGGGATTTCTGGAATGTTAACTAGATGACATTACACCTTTTGTATATTTTGGAATTGTACCTGAAATTATTTAACCTGGTAACATTATCACACTTTGGAGACTTACCACAGTTTATATATTTTATATATCTATCAGTCTTCCGCTTGCCATTTCACTTGTCTCTGGAGTATGATATGTTGTTTTGGTATAATCCCTTTCATGTTTCATGCACTAATATGGACAACATTTAATCATCATTTTCTATGTTGCATAAGTGATGCGTTGGAACTCGGGAGTTGAGCTCCTGCTCGACCCCCGATTTTCAGGGCGTTACATTGTTGCTAAGGGTTACACACAGACTCATGGTGTGGATTACTTCGAGACATTCTCTTCGGTGGCTAAGCTTAATTCGATTCGCGTTGTGCTCTCCTTGGCCATTAATTTATTATGGCCCTTGTTTCAGCTTGATGTTAAGAATGCATTTCTCCATGGGGATCTTGTAGAGGAAGTTTACATACATTAACCTCCTGGCTTTGTTGCTTCTCATAACCCTGCACTTGTATGCCGGTTGAAGAAGGCTCTTTATGGACTCAAACAATCCCCACGTGCATGGTTCGAAAATTTTAGTCAGGCTCTCTTGGAGTTTAGCTTTGTTCGTAGTGATGTCGATCATTCTCTCTTTATATGTCGTCGATCGACGGGCATCATGGTTCTCATTGTCTATGTGGATGATATTGTTCTATCCGGTAGTGATTCTGCTGGAATGAGGGAGGTCAAAGATTTTTTGAAGACCAAGTTTGAGATCAAGGATCTTGGTCCTCTTCACTACTTCCTCGGAATTGAAGTTGCTCGCTCATCATCCAGAGTGGTCTTGTCACAACGAAAATATGCGCTCGATCTTCTCATGGAGACCAACATGTTAGGGTGCAAGCTTACTCCCACTCCCATGGATACTTCACAGAAGCTTCAACCAAATGATGGTGCTCCCCTTACTGATCCCGAGATGTATCGACGACTTGTAGGCCGGCTTATTTACCTGACTATTACTCACCCAGATCTCTCATTTGCGGTGGGAGTTGTTAGCCAATTCATGCAAGCTCCCCGTACTTCCCATCTCACAGCTATCTACCGCATACTTCGGTATTTAAAATCAGCCCCGGGTCTTGGCCTCCGCTTTCGGTTGCATGGTCATCTTCATCTTTCTGGCTATTCCGATGCTGATTGTGCAGGTAGTACTTTTGATCGCCGCTCTACATCCGGCTTCTGTACCTTCCTAGGTGGCAATCTTATAACCTGGAAGAGCACAAAGCAGCTAGTTGTTGCCCGGTCCTCGGCTGAAGCAGAATATCGTGCTATGGCTCATGCGACATGTGAACTCGTGTGGCTTCGCAATCTTCTTGAAAAACTTAGCTATCCTCCTTTGGATCCTGTTTCTCTTCACTGTGACAACCAAGCGGCCATCCATATTGCTCGTAACCCAGTTTTCCACGAGCGAACCAAGCATATTGAAGTCGACTGTCACTTTATTCAGGAGAAAGTAGCTTCTAAGGAAATCGTCACTCCTTTTGTTCAATCTGGAGATCAACTTGTTGATGTTCTTACAAAGTCCTTGAGTCGAGATGCTCTTCATCGTGTTCGTGACAAGTTGGGCATGATCAACATCTATGCTCCGACTTGAGGGGGAGTATAGAGAATGTTAGTATATTGTGTATGTGGTTAGTGGCCCCTTTTAGTGTAAGTGCATGTGTACACTTCCCTCCTCCAGTGGTGTACTATATGCTTTATTATAATAAAAATTATGTGTTACGGCAAGCAAGCCTAACACAACATCTCTCCCAAGCTCTCCTTCTTCTTCTTCTCTCTCAATATTCTCCTCTACTATTATCACCAAATCATTCTCTACTATGGTCTCATCCAGTATTGAACCCAAAGCCCAACTATCACATGCACATCCCAAAGGAAGGTCAAGCAAAGTAGGCCATGAAGGGGCAGTTTCAAGGAAAACCATTAAGCACAAAGCACCCACACGCATAGTTACTGCAAAAGAATAGGAGAGATGCACCAATACATGATTACTCATGAAAGGTCAGCTAACTCCTCAAACCATTCATTTGCACACCTACATTTCTAAGACCAATTAAGGTTATATGGATTAATGTTATAAGGAATGAAAATCAGTTCATTTTGTAAAGGCACACGTCAACAAGCGAAGAGCCAAAAAAAGATGATAAGGTTCAACTTTAAAAACTTTGGTTGCCCCATGTCGGGGAAAAATTGAATTATCCAATTCAATGCTCCCATCTTTCTTTGAATAATGACAATGCAAGGACTTCTACCTGCTATTTAGCTATAGGATGAAACTGTTAGAAAACTAAATTATAGAGATCCATAAGAAGACAATAGTGAGGAAATTCAAGATCACTTATAATGTGAATTGAAAAGCTTAGTCTTAATGTGCCCAATTTTCGAAGTATTGGGTATCACCACAAGTTTTGCTAGCCAGGGATATGGAAACAATATTGTTAGAATGGTCACACGTGTGGACACATGTTATGTGTCCACAAGTGTGACATGATCACACGTGTGACCATCATGTTTGGGTTCGGTCTTTGTGCATGGATTGAGTATACATGAGCTTTTGAGTCTATGGTAGCATGCTTATTTATGTTTCTTGGTGTAAGGGTATTTTTGTAATTTTCCCTTTTTAACTGAAGTCTTATTCACCGAGTGAGAACATTTGTATATCGTTCAGTTCTAATTATTCTCCTCTTTCCCGTGAAATATTTTCAGCTCCAATGGCCAATACTTCTTCTGCTTCAGGTGCTCCTGCTACTACTGATAAGACAGGCCAAGATCCAGTAGATATTCCTTCTGCAGAGGCAAAGTCAAGTCGAGCAGCTAAGACCCCTCTAGCACCCTTAACTCGTCCGAGCGTCGTAGCTCGCAACATAATCTTCCCAACTAAACTGGCCGATGTGACTACACCTGCCACTGTTGATTCCAGTACTGAGGCGAGGGCACCATCTTTTGCTGATATGCTAATGACTGCCCCTGGTCCCTCGTCTATCGCTGCGAGAATACAGTCTCCAACGATGCCTGCTCCTGCTACCTCTATACCGGCTGCAAGTATATTTCTTTTCAAAAACTTGTTCTATTAGTCTTGAATGTTAGGAGTTATTCTTTCCTTTCATTTTCTTTACTCTTTTCTCTCTTTTATATGTAGTCAACCCATCTTGTAGTGGCTCTGGGAGTTCGAATTCTATTGCCACCGTTTCAAATGTATTGTCATTAGAGAGGATTCCTCCTTACATGCTCCGTTTGGTTAAAGGTGCTTTATCAGAAGCCGTTGTTGTGTTCAGGGATCCAGCGTTATGGCCCACCTTAGACACTGCCTAAGGGGGTTGGATCAAACTGCGAAGATGGTCAATATTAACCTTTCTCCTCTGCGTGATTCTCTGACTCATTTCTGTGCCTCTCTTCGCCAATTAGAAGTTGCCCGAAATGTAGTCATTGCTCCGAAAATATTAGCTCGTCAGAAAGAGTTATCATTGCTTAAAGATAAAACTTCAAAAGTTGTAGCGATGATTTCCAGCTATAACAAAGAATACGATTCTCTTTAGGAGCAATTGAAGATTTCAAAGCAATCTTCAATGGCTATTGATGAGCAGATAGCTAATCTCAAGCAGCAAATACTTGATCTCGAAGTTCGAGAGCAAGAAGAGGAGCTGGGATTTAGCAAGATCGAAGCGGATATTGAGATAATATTCGTATAACTGATCTTGAAAAGTCAGAGCTATCGAAAAGTGAGGCAGTTATAGTTTCTTTGGAATAGGAATTGGTTGATGCTCCTAATCAAGCCAAGCATGTCGTTGATGCTAAACTAGATACCGCAGCCGCTCAGGTACAATTCAAGCAAAATTTACAAAAATACATGAATGCGCTAGGCATTTCTGAAGACTTGTAATGTGGCTTCTTTTCCTTTTTTTCTTTTTTTCTTTTTCTTTTTTTTTGCAGTAAACATGTACTGGTCTATACACATGAAATTTTCTGATAGTCTTTTCATGGCATTTTCCAAGTATGGATCCTCTTTATGATATCAAATATATTGATAGGGTTTGATAATTTTCAAATTTTAATAATCATGATCTTAGCAAAAGCATATATCTTATACATATGATATTTCTCATGTTATATTTGAGCATCATGCTTCAATCTATACTAAATCTTGGATATGCAATATAACAGTATAGCATGTTCTGTTAGTATGCTTTACATGATGTTTGTCTTCAATTGGTAGAGCTATTTTTGGAGTTCAAGTTAATATTTTAATGCGCGCATCACACATAGTTTAAGCTCTTGAGTAGTTGGAGCAATCACAGTTTTTTTTTAGACTCTCAAGTAGTTGGAGTCGAGGGTCTTATGCAAATGGCCTCTGTAACTCTTATGAGTTCACTGAACCACCGCAGTAGGGGAGTTCACAAACCGTGATCCATCAGATGGGCCAAGTGAAGCTACTGGGGCGGTGAACTCAGTAGGTTTTATGCACAGGGTTGGCCACAGTAATTCTCTAGAGTTCACGGGGCTCACAAGGCTACCTTAAGGGGTACCAAATCCAAAGTCGTCAGTCCATTGATGAGGTGGCAGCTCATTTAGAGGACCCTTCCCCATAAGTTTCTACTGAAATCAAGCCAGGAATCTAGGGGGTCTTATACATGGTTGGGCCTCTCTATGGACAACCCGAAGAGCGCACACTACAGCCTGCTTTTTCTTCGCCTGTGAGGTCTAACCCATTCATGAGAGGGCATTTTCTCTTACCATCCCCCATGACGCTGTCAGAAACTACACAGACGGCATTGGTCTTATGCGTGGTTGGCCGTATAGGCGCTCTTCACTGCCCGCATGGGTCTAAGCATGTGATTGCCTTTGTGGGCTTTTTAGGGTCACTGCCTTTTCACTATTGCCCGCATCTGCCCGCATAATGTTCGGCGAATTGGCTATATGATAGGTCTTATGCGTGGTTGGCCGTATAGGCGCTCTCTGCTGCAGTAAATGATAAATCGCCACCACTGATAATATAGGGCTTACGCGTGGTTGGCCGTATAGGCACACTTCATTGTCGTAAATGATAAATCGTGGTAATGTTTTGATAGTACTTGTGATTGTCGTAATATATCAGCTTGGCGATAGTATCAATTTAGCGATATAAGTTTGGTGATGATAAGCGACAATTGGCGATAATAAGTTTGATGTAGAGAGCTTTGATATACTTCCGAATTTGTCTTTACATTCATATATGGAGAAGAATACATGGCGTTGCCTATTGAGGCTTTTTCATCATTCTGCTCGTCTTGCCCCCTTTTGATTGGGACAGATTATCCTGATAATCTTCGTAATCAAAACTTCTTTGATCTTTAGGGATAATATTTTTTGATGAAACGGGCATTAACGGGTATACCGATGCCTTGTCCATTTTGCTTTACAACTCGATAAGCTCCATTCGAGTATACTTCAATTATTACATACAGACCGTCCCGTTTAGGGTCAAACTTGCCCCATGTTCTGTGAGTGACCACTATGGGTCTTTTCAACATTAGCACCATATCACCTTTCTTGAAGGAGCGATGTTTGACTTTCTTATCAAAGGCAGCGGATATTCTTGCCTAATATAGTTCTAATCGTTGTTGGGCTGCTAGCCGCTTTTCATCGAGCATATCCAACTTGGTTAGCCTTATCTTGGCATTTTCATCATCTGTAATCGATTCATGTACTACGACCCTGAGTAACGCGACTTGTGTTTTGATAGGAATGACAGCTTCGATGCCATAAACCAGTGAATACGGCGTAGCTTTTGTTGCAGTGCGATGAGTAGTTTAGTAAGCCCATAAAGCTTCTTGTAATCTTTCATCCCAGTCACGTTTATTCCCTGTAACGATTTTCTTTAAGATCTTGACTATCGTCTTGTTAAAGGCTTCTGCCAATCCATTTGCTGGAGGATAATAAGGCGTCGAGAATGAATGCCGGATGCCAAATTTCTGACATAATTTTTCCATGCCCCTGTTCTTGAAAGGAGTGTCATTATCGGTGATCTTTTTTAGAATGTCGTGGCGATATATGATTGCATGTCGAATGAAATTTACGACATCTTTTTCGTTGACGTTTCGCAGTGCGATCGCTTCGGTCCATTTGGAGAAATAATCTATTGCTGACAGAAGGCGGATTGATGGGACCAATAATATCTAGTCCCCATGCAGCGAAGGGCCAAGAGGCTACCAATTGATGAAGATCTTCAGGGGGTACATGTATAATGTTGCCATGTACTTGGCATTCATGGCGCTGCTTTGCATAAGCTATCGCATCTTTGAACATTGTGGGTCAGTAATACCCCATTTGATGCACACGATGGAACAAATTTCGACCAGCTTGATGAGCTCCACATTCACCTGAATGAGCTTCTTGTAATATCCGACTTGCTTCTTCTGTATCCAGGCATCGTAGCAACATTTCATTATAGGATCTTCTGTATAGTGCTTCATTGCATAGGATGAATCTTTTCGACCTCTGCTTAATTTGTAGCTTTTGCAATTGATCTTCTGGAAGGATATCATATTTGAGATAATCAATAAAAGGTTGGCACCAGTCGTCTGTGGTGATCTTTAAACACGATACAAGAAGTGCTTCAACATTTTCATTATTGAGCTCTGGCGCTGGTAAGAATCTCCGTTCTTCAATCGTTAGTTGGAGAGGTCTGCGGTCAGGGCAAGATAAAACCGCAACTAGGCTGGCTAAAGCGTCTGCCTTTGTGTTCTCGCATCGAGGTATATGCTTGATTTCGACATTATGGAATTGTTCCAATAATTGTTATGCCCGTCGGCAATGGTAAGAGCTCTTGTTTTCTAATTTCGAACTCTGTTGTTAACTGATTTATCACTAGTTTAGAGTCCCCAAATATTTGCAAAGTCTTTATCTTCATTTCTTGTGCTATTTCCATTCTTATAATGAGAGCTTCATACTTGGCCTCATTGTTGGTACATGATGTACCCAACATGAAGGAATATGGTAGCAGATCACCTTGAGGGTTGATAAATATTACTCCAGCACCCGTTCCTGAAGTTCGAGAAGCGCCGTCGAAATACATTTGCCATGAATTAGGCGATTCAATCAACATTACTTGTTCATCTGGGAAATTGTCTACGATTACTTCGCTGCCTGACACAGGATGAGCCGCTAAAAAATTTGCCATTGCTTGTCCCTTTATTGCCCTTGTCAGTTCATAAGTGATCGTATATTCTGAAAGCAATAACATCCATTTAACCAATCTTCCTGACAACATCGGCCTTGTCATCAAGAACTTTATAGGATCAACTCGCGAGATCAAAATTATGTCATGGGAGAGTAATTTCTTAATTTTTGCACCGCAAACACCAATGCTAGACATACTTTCTTGATTGGCGAATAATTGCATTACGCACCTATTAGCGTTCGACTCAGATAATAGAGTGTGGTTTCTCTTCCTTGTTCATTTGCTTGAGCCAATAAAGCTCCCAAGGAGTTTTCGGCTGCAGGGATATACAAGATGAGAGGTTTGTCTTTCACAGTAGCTGCTAATACCAAGGGTTGTTTTAGCAACTCTTTGATAGAGTCGAATGCGTTCTGGCACGCCTGATCCCATACAAATTTTGTTCCTTTCTTCATTAGATGAGCAAACGGTTGACACCTTATGGCCAGATTAGAGATAAAACATCGAATATATGCCAGTTTTCCTTACAAGCTTTTTAATTCTTTCGGAGTTTTTGGTGGGGGCATTTCCTGAATAGCCCTAATTTTTCCTATATCAATTTCAATTCCTCCTTGCCTGATGACGAAGCCGAGGAATTTTCCTGATGAGCCACCGAAAGCGCATTTTGTCAGATTCATCTTTAGCTATTTCTTTCTGAGTCGACGAAATACAGAAGACAGATGCTCACAATGTTCTTCATGACTATTCGATCTGACAACCAAATTGTCAACATAACATTCCACGTGTTTGTACATCATTTCTTGAAATATATTCTTCATGACTATTCAGATGCATTCTTGGCACCAAAAGGCACGACTTCATAACAATAGATTCCAAGAGAAGTCCTGAATGCAGTCGCTTCTTCATATTCAGGAGCCATCTGTATCTGATTGTACCCAACGTATCCGTCCATAAACAAAATGACAGCGTATTTCGTCATGCTGTCGATCAACAATTCTATTATGGGCAATGGGAAGTTGTCTTTTGGACATGCTTCATTTAAATCTCTAAAATCGACGCACACTCTAATTTGTCCGCTTTTCTTTTTCACCAGGACAATATTTGATATCCATTTAGGATATTTGACTTCTCTTATAAATCCAACTTTGATCAACTTGTTCACCTCTTCCTTTATTAGAGGGGTTAGATCTGGATGAAATCGCCTCTACGATTGTTTAATCGGTTTTTCATCTTTAGAGATATTTAACCGATGTATTGTCATTGACAGTTCCAAGCCTGCCATTTATGCATATGTCCAAGGGAACACATCTTTATTTTCTTTTAACAATTTAATGTACCGATCGGCTTCCTGTTCAAATAGACTGGCATTTATAAATGTATGTCGCTAATGCACGGGCATTTTCACACCTGGCTCGAGCGGGGTAGCCCGTGGGATGCGGGGACACACTCATACTCTAACAGTTCGAGCTTTTAGAGCAAGTGGTTAATTGTCCTGCATCAAATTGGTATCAGAGCGGGAGGTCTCGTGTTCGAGACTCCTCATCGGGGGTGATTAATGCAGGGGCATTTTCACACCAGGCTCAAGTGGGGTACCCCGTGGGATGCAGGAACACACTCGGAGTGGGTGACCCATGTGATTTGGGGCCCACGGGAGAGGTCTCGTGTTCGAGACTCCTCACCGAGGGTGATTAATGCGCATTTCACACCGGGCTAGAGTGGGGTAGCTCGTGGGATGCGGGGACACACTCGGGGTGGGCGGCCTATGTGATTTGGGGCCCACGAACCCACGAGGGGGTTGCAGCCGAGGTCCTAACCCATGAGATGTGGGGCCTGGGCTATGAGATAAAGGGATTAATTCGCCATACTCTAACAGTTCGAGCTTTTAGAGCAAGTGGTTAATTGTCCTGCATCAGTCGCAATTCTTCTTCTGCTTCCAGATTTATTTCTCGCAAAGCATTGACTGTCGGTTGCCCCCCATCTTCTATCTGTTTCGGAGCTATTTCCGGATGCTTGATTATTTCAGAATCTACTCCTTGGGCGACCGCTAAACCTGCTACGATCACATTTGCTTGTGCATGAGAAGATGACGCTCCTAATCCGCGAAATTTCTCTCGTGCTTCTTCATTCACACCGATCGGGACCTATATACCTCTGCCATTATTCAATCCGGTCAGTTCTTCGCAATCAAAACCCATACTCTACATAATCTTTCTGCTTACGGGACTGTCTCTCTCTAAATCTTCAGATGTCAATCTTCCACAACTCACTTTATTGCTAGCCCTTTCTTCTATCTGTCTCTGATGGGGCATAGAACTCAATGGGCTCAAGATTCTTCAAACTGGACTTGACATGAAATCTTTTAGGCATAGCAGGAAATGGTTTCAATGTATGGTAATGGCACTATATAGTTTGACTGCAGAGTTTCTAATTGTTCAGGATATAGTAATGTCAGAGGAGGCTGCCCAGGTTGTCTTAAGTGTTTCGGCACAAAATAAAATTTCTTTTTCATGTTCACTTTCCCAAACAGTTCTATTCTCGCAACTTCGTTTTCTATTGCCTTTGTCTGGCTGTCTTTTATAGCCATGTTTCTATCATCTTTTTTCTTGTCTTCGGCTGCAATCCCATCATAGTAGCTTGCATCTGCGAAGAAGGATTCTACCTCTGTATACGGTCTTGCATCAGCCATCACTTTATGCTGGATCCCATTCCTACAATATTTGAAGCACTGATGTAGAGTAGACGGTATAATACCATATTGATGCATCCAGGGTTTTCCTAAGAGAAGGTTATACGTCGTTACCGCATTGATGACATGACATACAACGTTCGTAGTCAGTTCTCCTATTTCCAGCGTCAATGTGATCTTCCCCAGTGCCCGCTGTCCGTCTTGATTAAAGCCATATATCATCATTCTGCTAAGGCGTAAGTGAGAGCGGCGATATATCCAAGCTCATTCGGTATTGTAAGCGGCAACAAGTTCACTGCAGACCCATTGTCCAACATTATTCGCTTGACTTGTTTATCGCGAATGTGACCAACAATCATCAATGGTCTATTATGCGCTCTGTCACAAGCCAGATCGTCGTCAGAGAACGTGACAACAGACATACAATCATTTTGCTCTTCTGGCTTTGTGCTTTCCATCTCGACAAGCAGTGCTTTTCTAATGTTATTATCGGGCAGAGCTTGAACTAAGGTCTGTCTAACATCTCCTGATAATCGCAGTACATCATATACGCTTAGTCGGGCTAGGATGCTTTACAAGTAATTCACTACATCATAAGTTACTCTTTCATCTTTATTTCTTTCTTCTTTTCCATTATCGGAATGTGTTCCAGATGTTTCTCCTTGTACTATTTCGAATCTCTGCATCCAGAGGGGACTTGTTACCCTTTTTCCTGAACGTAACATTACTGCCGCTTTGCATGCATCATCTAAAGATTTGGTGGTGTTCGTGTTACAGCTTTCTTCCTTTTTAGATCCTGTCTTTTCAAATGCGGTCTCTCGGGCAGACAATACATTCACTGTTGCTTTTCTGTTTCTTTCTTTCTCTTTCCCCATCACGATTTCACCTCTGTTTATCATCCTCTATAGTATATTCTTCAATGTGAAACAGTTTTCTGTAGGATGTCCTAGCAGGCGATGATAGTGACAATAGTTCTTTTCTTTTGTTTTCTCGGCCTCTTCAGGACGTTTAGAGGGAGGCAATTCTATCATTCCGGCGATCAGCAATCGATTCATCATGGGAACAACATCTTCCCTTTCAAATGCGTACCCTTCATGGGAATCAAATGGTTTGCGTCTTTTATCACTAGTGCGTCCTCTGTAGCGGTCCGTATCTTCTCTTCCTTCCGCTCTTCGTCTGTTGCGAGGAACGTTACTTTTCTTTTCTTGATCAACGACATTTTCCATCAATCTGTTTTGTCCTCTTCTACCTATCTCGCTTTGCAATGCCGACATTTTCTTGGTCATCAATTCCAGTGCATGCGCCTTTATAGCGAGATTGCGGAAGGTTCTTATGTCGGCGCTTGTGAAACCAAACGTAATCCCTGTTTCCGTAGAATTCAGACATATTTTCACATGTTCTTTTTCTTCCGGCAATTGTTTGCATGATGCCCCCAAGGTTTTCCATCGATCGACAAATTTTTCTACTGGCTCATTCTCCCTCTGCCACACAAAAGCCAACTCAGTGATGCTGACATCCCGATCAAACGAGAAGAAATTAGACATGAAAACGTCTTGCATCTGCTCCCAGGTCCGTATAGATTCAAGGGCCAAGCTCGTATACCATCGAAACGCCTTTCCTGTCAAAGAAGAGCCAAATAATCGTAAACAATACTGCATGATTGTAGAAAAATTACCCATAGTCGTAATGAAATGCATGAGATGTTCCTTTGGAGATCCATCTCAGTTGAATTTTTGAAAGTTTGGGTGCTTGAAGTTGGTGGGGAATGGCACGTCTTTAACATCTCTAGGGTACGGCGTTCTATATCGGAATCTTCCCGGATACTAGTGTTCCCTTTCGGTCCTGAGGACCTCTGTTATTACTTCTTGTGTTTCATCCTGCGTTATCACTCTCGCTACGGGAGCCGATCCGTGTGACCCTGCTCTTGGAGGTTGCAAGCCTTTGGGCTGCTATTCATGGCCATTCATGGTAGCCATCACAAGAGGGTCCACAATTTGAGCCACTTTGTGAGCAAGGGTGGCCAACGCTTCTCAAAGACTTCTACATTCCTCCATTAAGGTTCACTGCGCCTGCACCATTTCAGCCATATGTTCGTCCGTAGTCGGCAATGGGTTCTGATCTGTTCCTGCCATACATACAGTGGCCTCTCCACTTCCCGATTGAGTTGTTGCTAGAGTGGGACAAGAATATGCTGGCATGAGGGGTCTTGACGAGAGAGGACACCCGCTGGATCCTTTAACACTTCCATAGGATTTAGACGATCTTGACATAGTTTGTGGGGGCATTGTTTGTGAAGGCGGGGTGAATTTCGCGGAGAATGTTTAGTCTTCTATTGGCGATTTGCCTTTTTCCTTCCTAGTCCATCGAACATTTGCAACAGGAAGGGCTGGGAAGTCTTGCGAAGTGAAGGAGCAAGGGGACCTTCCAGGGTATAATGACAGCGAAGCAAGTGCTGGGTTTCGTTTTGCAACATTTTGCATTACTGGTCCCCTGATCATTTGCAGTGAGGCTGGTTTGATAGCCGAACGGGTTCGTGCTTTCAACGATGGGACACAACAACCCATTCTTCGATGTTGTCTTGTGCTAATGGCGATACAGATATCACTCCAGCAGTAGCTTGTGATATTGGTCGGAGGATGTTCCCGTTGAGAGTCACCATTTTGGTGTCGGTATGACGTTAAACAATGATAAAAGTCTCATTAATTTCTAAGTTTATATTGAATAAGAAAGATGTTCCCCAGCAGAGTCACCATTTTGTTTCGACAAGAAATGAATGTATTTGATTTGAGGGATTATCTTATTCAATAATAACAAAGAGAATGAAAGAACAATCATCACAAAGTATTTTATTCATTATGAATTCGTTTACACCCTCATATCTCCCTTGATTCCAACTATAAAGTATAAAATATTAAGTACAGATCATGGGAATAGTTATAATTCAAATACTAATTTCGGCGGCCTTCTGGTTGACGATATATTCATCTCCATGAGAGAAGTGTTGTGCAGATCTGAACGTCTTCCCTCATCTCCTTCGCTTATTTGGAATGATAACTTTTGTAAAGGAATGATTGAATTCCATGAAGAATATAAAGAGTTCAAGAAATCCGGCAGCATGTAGTCCACATGTAACCATTAGCGCACAACAGAACCTCACTGCGCGGGCCGGCGCAACATGACTCCGTTGCGCGGTCCAACGCAATAGGCTATTGGTCGTCTTTGATTCTTCTTCCTTCTCTTTCTTCCAATACCTTGTAAAGGCATCGGAAATCTTCCTTCGGTTGCTCTAATCTCATGTGTCCCCAAATGAAGGAGCGGTGGGGTATTTACACATGCATGGGATCAGATTTATTTCATCTCATTTCCTATTTTTTATATAATTTCTATTTTCGTCTAATTTCTAGATGACTAGTGTTAGTTCATAAAATTCAGCAAAATTCTTTTTTTTTTTTCTTTTGTTTTGAGTGTGGGTGGATGGCAACTTTGAGATCTCTTATTTTTATGATTGTATTTGTTTATATGTTTATATTTTGGCAGGTGAGTATGTTTCCTTTAGACTAGTCTAGGTTGTGGTGACTTGTGAGGTGTGGACTAGTGCTAACTTAAGTTGTGAGCAAGAAAAAAAAATGGCAGCCAAACCAGGAAGTGAGAATATTAGATGGTAGCATTGTGAGAGTGGGTGGGAATAGACACTCCATGAAATGCAACTACTATGGCATAATAATGATTGGAGGAATCATGCAAGTCGAACAACATTTGGTACATCAAAAGGAGCAAGTCGCAGGGTGCCCAAGTATGCCAAGAGAGGTAGTGCAAAAGAAAAGGTAGGATGCTTGTGATGTGGCCCCATAAGAGGTGTTGGTCCTGATTATATGAGGCCTGGTGATGATGAGAATGATGAACCCTATGAGGACTCATATCAAGAGGTGATAATGGCAAGGAGAGTTTGCACCACTCATGAAGATGAGGAGCATCGACGCATGTTTGGGGGGAAGGGGTTCATGCGCGACATGGGGGGCAAGTGGTAGTGGGAGTGGGAGTGTGAGTGCGAGTGGGGCTAGGATTGCAAGTGAAAGTGGGTGTTGGGGAGGGAGTGGGAGTCAAGATATGTGTGGTGATTTACAGCATGCCTTCAGCCAACGATAGACTTCATGTGCTCCCCCCACGGTTGATGAAGTGGATGTGATAAAGCCTGACAAACCCTCATGCGTCCGATTCTGTTTAGAAAGGAGATGGCCAAGCAAAGGAGGTTAAAACAGATGTGGGGTAAAAATGCAGTTGAGAAACTTGGCAACGTTGTAACCAAGCTATTCATACATGGCAACATAGCTCCAAATGTTGCCAACTCCCTCTACTGAGAAGTGGTGATCGATGTTGTGGCAGAGCACGCAAAGAAGTGAAGACACCCACAGCTCATCAGATTAGAGAGAAATGGACAATTTGTAGAGTGCAGAGAAGTGAGGATGCACATGGCCACCTTTACCCCCATATGGCAAACCAGAAGATGCATTATCATGTGCAATGGTTGGACTGGCCCAACTAAACGTAATATGATCAATTCTATAATGTATTGCCACTTGGGAACAGTGTTCCATAAATCAATTGATGCATCAAAGGCAAAATGTAGATTACATTTTCGCCCTTATAGATGAGATGGTGGATGATATTGAAGAGCAAAATGTGACCGACAACAAAAAAAACATGCAAGTCAATGGGCAAAATGTTGATGGAGAAAAAAAAAATTATTCCAGTCATCACATGCTGCACACTACATCGACCTAATATTAAAAGATATTGAAAAAAGGAAGAATGTCGCGAAATTGGTTTTAAAGGCAAGGAACATGATAACATTCATCTACAATAATAAACAAGAAGTTGTCATAATGAGACAGTTCTTAAAGGGAAGAGCTACTCATGCCTGCAGCGACTCAATTTGCAACAAACTTTATTATCATTGAGAATTTGTACGAGTATCGGGGCAAGTTAAGCAAGATGTTTGCTTCTTATGAACGGTTTAACAAAAAAAAACATGCACAAAAGAATACACTAGTTGAGGTTATGTAGACCATTAGGGACAACAAATATTGGACGAAAGTCAAACATCCTCAAGGTGATGAAACCACTGATGAGAGTCCTTTGGCTTGTAAAATCCAATGAGATACCAAGAATGGGCTTCTATTATGATGCCATGGATAAAGTGAAGCTTGTTATTCGTCGTTGTTGTAAAAATTATGTAGATTACTGGATGATGATCGGCAAGCATTGGACAAATCAACTTCACCATGACCTTTGTTAGAATATTAAGTTAGAAGGGTCATTTCTATAAATATGATATTAGTTGGCTTATTTGCAAATATTGTATAAAGTGGGTTGTTATGATGTAATAAAGGAAAAACAAAAAACAAAAAAACCTACATATATATTGAATAAGATAATAGAGAGATCCCACGTTCTCTCTCTTTCTCCAAACCCTCTCTCTCACATTTCTTCTCTTTGGTTCTTTCATTCTTCATGGTATTAGAACTTGGATTAATCCAACCTGTGCAAGACCAACATACATTGGATCCTCCTCGTTAAGACATCAAATCTAGGTTAAAAAAGGGAAGTTCTACACATAAATCGAGGGAGCCACATGCTGACGTCAGTGTCCGTATGGCTGATGTTAGCAATCCACCATTTGTACAGATCAGTTTTCTCCAAATCTCTATCACCTGGTGTGGAATCATGTAAGTGGATTTATAACAATTTTCTTAGAATTTTTTTAAGAAGATTAATATTTTTTATATATTTTATAGTATTTTCCAGAAAAATGCCCAGATCAGACCATTTTTCAAGTCTCTCTCGAATTTGTGGTTTTTAATGCGCCATACATAGTTTAGGCTCTTGAGTATTTGGAGTAACCATATTTGGAGCAACCACGGTTTTTTAAGCTCTCGAGTATTTGGAGCAAATAGGGCTTATGCAAGTAGCCTTTGTAACTCTCATGAGTTCGTTGAACCACCACGGCCTGGGGACTCCACACACTGCGGTCCGTCAAAGGGGCCCATTGAAGCTACCGGAGTGGTGAATTTGGTAGGATTTATAATCGTTCGTCGTCCTTGCTCTATCAAGTAAGGGAAGTTCATGATAATACATGGAAGATACATGCTTCATTGCAATTATCATATGGTTGTGCCTATTCTGCCCCCTTTTGATTGAGTGAGATTTTTCCTGAATGATCTTCACAATCAAAACTTTTAACTCTTCATGGATAGTATCTTTTGATAAATCGGGCGTTAACAGGTATTTTGATGCCCTGTCCATTCTAGTTTACGACCTGATAGGCTCCATTGGAATAAATTTCTTTTATAATATATGGGCCATCCCATTTAGGATCAAACTTGGCCCCGGTTCTATGAGTAACCACAATGGGTCTTTTCAACATTAGCACCATGTCACCTTTCTTGAAGGAGCGATGCTTGACTTTCTTATCAAAAGCAGTAGATGTTTGCACTTTATACAGCTCTAAACGTTGATGTGCCACTAGCTGTTTCTCGTCCAGAGTATCTAACTCCATTAGCCTTATCTTGGCATTTTCATCTTTTGTTATTGACTCATGTATCGCCACCCTGAGAGACATGACTTGCATTTCAATCCAGTAAGATGGCTTCAACCCCATAAACCAATAAATAAGGGGTGGCTTTTATCGTCGTTCGGTGAGTCATCCGATAGGCCCATAAGGCTTCTTACAACTTTTCATCCCAATCACGCTTGTTGCCTGAGACGATTTTCTTCAAAATTCTGACTATCGTCTTATTGAAAGCTTCTACTAATCCATTGGCTGGCGGATAATAGGGCGTCGAGAAAGAATGCTGAATACTGAATTTTTGGCACAGCTTTTCCATGTTTCTGTTTTTGAAGGGAGTGCCATTATCAGTAATAATTCTTTTCGAGAACCCATGCCAGTATATAATTGCATGACGAATAAAATTGGCAACATCTTTCTCTTTAACACTGCGTAAATAGTCCGTCGCTGCTAGAATATACCAACGTCCTCGAGGATGGCCGATGACATCCAACCCCCAAGCCGCGAAGGGCCATGAAGTCACCGACTGATGCAGATCTTCGAGCGGCATATGTATAATATCGCCATGCACCTGAGATTTATGGCATCGTTTTGCGTAGGCTATCGCATCTTTAAACATAAAGGGCCAGTAATACCCCATGCGATGTATACGGTGGAATAAATTTCGACCAGCCTGATGGGCTCCGCATTCTCCCAAGTGGGCTTCTCACAACACATAATCGGCCTCTTCTGTGTCCGGACATCGCAGCAACATTTCATTATAGGACTTTCTGTATAACACTTCATTATGTATAATGAATCTTTTCAACCTTTGTTTGATTTGTAGTTTTAATGACTGTTCTTCTGGCAGAATTCCATACTTAAGATAGTCAACGAAGGGCTACCGCCAATCATCAATAGTGACTTCTGGGTAAGATACCAGTTGTGCTTTGGCGATCTCGCTCAAGAGATCCAACGATGGCAAAAATCTTCGATCTTCAATTATTATCTAGAGAGGGCTCCTATCATGACAGGAAAGAGTCGTGGCCAAACTGGCTAATGCATCTACTCTCGTGTTCTCATATTGTGGTATACGTTTAATTTCAACATTATGAAACCCCTCCAACAATCGTTGTGCTCGTCGATGCTCGTCGACAGTAGGGTAACAATTATTGCTTCCTTATTTCAAATTATGTCGTCAGTTGATTTATGGCCAGCTTGGAATCCCCAAAAATCTGCATAACTTGTATTTTCATCTCGTGAGCTATTTCTATAATGAGGGCATTATATTCAGCATCGTCGTTTGTACATGTTGTACCCAATGTGAAGGAGTATGGCAACAGATCGCCTTGAGGACTGATAAATATTACTCCGGCACCCGCTCCTGACATCCGGGAGGCACCGTTGAAGTACATCTGCCAAGAACTGGGTGATTCAACTAGCAACACCTGTTCGTCTAGCAATTCATCATAAATCTCCTCATTATATGGGACTGGGTGGGCTGCTAGGCAGTCCACGACTGCCTACCTTTTTCTTGCTTTTGACAGTTCATAAGTGATTGTAAACTCGGAGAGAAGAAGCATCCACTTTGCTAGCCTTTCCGACAGCATCGGTCTCGTCATCGGGTATTTTATCGGATCCATCCTTAAGATTAGTGTTATCTCGTCAGAGACATAGTAATGTCGCAATTTCTGTACTTCGAAAACAAGAGCCAAGCATATTTTCTCGATCGGCGAACAATTGCATTTCGCTCCTATTTGAGTCCTGTAGAGGGCGCTTTCTTTCCCCGGTTCATTGCACTGAGCCAGCAGAGCCCCCAAAGTGTTTTCACCCGAGGCGATGTATAAAATCAGGGATTTGCCTTTCACCGGTGCCGCCAGCACTGGGGGTTGTTCCAATATATCTTTGATGGAATCAAATGCGTTCTGACATGCTTGATCCCATACGAACTCTATTCCCCTTTTCATAAGGTGAGAGAATGGATGACATCTCCCTGCTAGGTTCAAGATAAAGCAAAGGAAATAAGCCAGTTTTCCTTGCAAATTTTTGAGTTCTTTTAACGTTTTCAGGGGCGGCATTTCTTAAATAGATTGACGACAGATGCTCACGATGTTCTTCATGGTCACAAGACCGGACCACCAAATCGTCGATATAGCATTCGACATGTTTGTGCATCATGTCCTGAAAAATACTCTGGATGGCTCTCTAATACGTAGCTCCGGCATTCTTTAGTCCAAACGGCATAACCTTGTAACAGTAATATTCCCAGAGATGTTTTGAACGTCATAGCCTCTTCATCTTCAAGTACCATACGTATATGATTGTACCCGGCATACCCATCCATGAAGGACATAACCAACCGCATACCTTGTCGTGTTGTCGATCAGTAACTCCGTTATGGATAGCGGGAAGTAGTCCTCGGGCATGCTTCGTTCAAATCTCTGAAATCAACGCAGACTCGGATTTGCCCACTCTTTTTCTTCACCGGAACAATGTTAGAGATCCATTTGGGATACTTAACTTCCCTTATGAAACCAACTTTGATTAGCTTGTTTACCTCTTCTTCTATCAAAGGCATTAAGTCAGGATGGAAGCATCTTTGTGCTTGCTTAACCGACTTTTTGTCTTTGGAAATATTAAGACGATGCATTACCAATGTCGATTCCATGCCCGGCATCTCTGCATACGTCCAGGTGAACACATCTTTATTTCTCTTCAACAACTCAATATATTGATCCGCTTCTTGTTTTGACACGCCGGCACTTAGATATGTGTTTCAAGGTTCCTCTGTTCCCAGGTTTACTTCTCGCAACGCATCAACAGTCGGTTGCCCCCCGTCTTCTTTTTACTTGGGCGTTGTTTCGGGATACTTCTTCATTATTACTTTCTACTGTTTTAGTACTCATTCCTTAATTGACGACCTGGCCCATGTGAGCTCCATTCACTTGCGCATGTGTGAAGGCTACCCCCAACCTATGAAACTTCTCTCGTTTTCTTTCACGTGCACCAATCAAGACTTGGATGCCTTTGCCATTATTCAGCCATGTCGGTTCATCAAAGTCGAATCCCATACTTTGCATAATCTTTCTGCTAATTGGACTGTATCTTTTCAGATCTTCTGGTAGGAGTTTATCGCAGATTGCCAATTCACCTACTTCTTCTGTTTCTTTTTCTGATGATGCAAAAAACACTATTAGCTTTAAATGAGTGAAATTGGACTGCACGCGGAATTTCTTTGGTGTAACAGGGAATGGTTTACTTCTTTCTATTCGAGGTGTTGGCATTATATAATTCGATTGCAGAATCTTCATCTGTTCTAACGATAACAGCATCAGAGGAAGCTGTCCCGGTTGCCTCAGATGCTTTGGGACGAAGTAGAATTTCTTTTTCTTGCTAGTCGTCGTGCTCAACTCTTGATTTTGAGGCTACCCGCTGCCTATTTTCTTAGATAGCTTTACTTGTGCGACTTTCTTTTCTATTACATGTGCTTCATCACCCTTTGACGACGACTCTTCTTTACTTACTGTTTCGTCCTTTTCTGTCGCAACTTTATCGTGATAGCTTACGTCTGCGAAGAATGATTATGCCACTATATATGGTTTCGTGTCAGTCACCACTTTATACTGGAGACCATTCCTGCAGTATTTGAAGCATTGGTGCAAAGTGGATGGTACGATACCATATTATTGCATCCACGGTCGTCCCAAAAGGAGATTATACGTCGTCATCGCATCTTTTTCTTTTTTCTTTTTTCTTTTTTTGAAAGGTAAGACATGGCCCTAGATCCAACGGATATAGTCCCAATATATCTTATTGTAAGAAATCAAGTTTCAATCAACCTAACAACACAAAATTATAAAAATAACGCAATGTCAAGAAAGGGGAACCCAAAGAGTAAATTAAATAAAATTATTGAAAAATAATAATAATAATCAAACTATCATCTCTTTGCAGGAATGGTGGATTTTAGCAATTATTAGATGGAGCAGTACTAGTCATAAATCTAGCCAACCCTAATTAATTGAGATAAGGCTTAGATGATGATAATGATGACTACTAGTCATAAACCTCTGGTCGTATGTGAGCTTTCCATAGTTTCATCCTCAATCGACAACACTTGCAATTGTCATTTTCACCAACGATTTTTTTTTTTACAATAAAAATGTGTGAACATATGTTTTTGTTTATCAAACAAACATATTTCACTAATATAACCATAAAAGAAAATGGAAAATAAATGCATCATTACAGTGGCTAAATACATAATATGACAATTACAATACAACTATAGTGAACAATAAATCACCAACATAAAGAAAT
Source organism: Magnolia officinalis (assembly GCA_021015155.1). Classification (NCBI taxonomy): domain Eukaryota; kingdom Viridiplantae; phylum Streptophyta; class Magnoliopsida; order Magnoliales; family Magnoliaceae; genus Magnolia; species Magnolia officinalis. The sequence continues at coordinate 39,827,725 of JAJHSJ010000009.1, forward strand.
TTAAATAAAATGACAAAATACTGGAGTTATCAATGGCATTTAACCCATGACAAACAATATATAAAGAATGGTGCTAGGGAATACTGCAATTGAGAAGGCTTTGAGATCAGTAACTACCACAACACGACGTAGATAGATTATATCTCCATCTGACTTGATAATGGGCATATTGTCAATTTTATCAATAAAAATATTCACAGAAAATCCATGATCCCGATAAGACGCATCAATTATCTTCAGCGTGAGGACATAATCTGCAAAGAAGGGCCTTGATCTATCAACACTAGAAAATTGATCATTAGATAAAAGCATTTCTTACTAACATATTTAACAAAAACCGGATCGCTAAAAAAATTAGAGAAGCTAAAAAATATTTTCGATGCTAAACTAGTGAATAAACAACATTCATTCAATTTATGTGGTCTTTTATTCCCTTGAAGTGAAAGTGCATCCAATAATAACCTGAAAAGTTACGTAAGAGACTCAAGAAAGGCTTAGGGCCTGTTTGGACGTACACCCCTAAAGGGAATGGGCTGGAATGAAGCCAACCTAGATTCATGATGCAGTCCAATTGGGCCACAAATATATTTGATCACTGTCTGTCCACCAAGTGAGCCTAATGTGTGTAATGCACCAATATCGAAGCCCAAGAAAAGGGGCTGATTTGTAGTTTCTTAATGAGTTTAGTAGTTTTCTAATGATTTTTTTTAATATACAAAAGAAGTCTATTAATATCATTCGCTTTAGTATCACCACATGAATCCTATTCCACCCTTCACACTATCAAGGGCCATAACTTCAGTTAAACCAAAAGTCATCATCTTTTCTTATTACCTCTCCACCCACGATGTTTAGGATTTCCCCTCGCCCTTTTAGAGCCTTCAACTTGTACCATCTCACTGCTAGCCGGTGCAATTCCTAGTGCCTATTGGCACACAACCAAACAATCTAAGTCTACTTTCCCTAATCTTATCGTTAGTGCCTCAGTTTTCTCAATGATGTGAGCTTGGGATGTCTTGAGTCAGTTGAGCCTCGCTAGGAAGACTTCGAAGACTGAAGAGTCAAAGACTTGAAGCATCAAGGCCAAAGATAACAGGACAAACATGAGGTGCCTTGGTAATCCTAGCCTTAGACCCATTTAGGTCCAAAACAACCAACCTTAGATGACTTGATCCATAAAAGAAAACCCTAGTCATCAGGTATATGCAGAGCCTAGATCATGTGCAAAAGAAAGGAAATCAACATACACAAGTTCGATTGATCGTTGATCAATTGAGCGAACCTTCAATCGGTCTCAATCGATCAAGGCCCTTCGCTCGATCGATCGAAGATGGCTGAAAACGTCCAACAAGCTTTCTGCCCTGATTTCATAGAAGCCTCAATCGATCGACATATCGAGTTTGATCAATCAATAGTGCACAAAAGTGTCTAGCAAGCTTTCTAATATTTATCGAATTAAGTTTAATTGATTGAAGGGATTGCTCGATCGATCGAAGGCAACCATTATAGATCCATTGGAGCCCTTTCTCTATAAATTTAGCAACCGGATCTTTGTGTAAATGATGGATTTTGGAGTTTTAGAGACCCTACTGTATCCCAAGCTCTACCATACCTCCTGGGCTCTATCCCAAAGAGATTCATGCTCTTTTTTTAGTGATTCTTCACTCTCATAAGCATTCCAGGCTCCATTACAAGAAGAACATGATCGGGGGAGAACAAGAGAAGCGAATTCAAGAAGTGAACACGCATCTCAAGCAAGGCGCATCAACGGAGCTCATTCCGATAAGGTTGTCAATTTAAAGTCATACTCTTTCCTTGTGTAGGATTGAGTATAGAGTTTGTGACCCATACTCGATCAAGTCCTTGTGTAGGCATCCAACGGGAGTGTACGTGTGTTAAGTCCTTGTGTAGCCTCCGACAGAAGTGTGCGTCTGTTGAGTCCTTGTGTACACCTCCGATGGGAGTGTACGTTTGTAAGACCTTGTGTAGGCCTCCGGCAGGAGTGTACGCTTGTAAAAGTTAAGGGTGAACCTATTGAAAACTCCTAAGATAGTGAAATCCGGTACACCCGAGGAGAGATAGTCCGCCGGGAGTGGAGTAAGTATTTAATTGAACCACTATACATCGTTGTGTTTGTGATTGTCATGTGATTGCAATTCTATTTATGCTTATAGATGATTTACTTATATGAATGCATGAAATAGATTGTATGCTAGGCACTTAATTTGTAGCACACATACAATTGATATTTCATATCTCTTTTCATAGACTAGTTGCTCAATTAGTTGAATCTATGTGCTTAGACCCACTTGGCTTGAAAGCCTAAGTATTAATTGCTTTTAATTGGCACATATTTCACCCCCCACTCATATCTAGGACTCAGCCATAATTCTAAGCTTCCGTGTGCCGTGGTAGACAATCCACGCAATTTCAATTGGTATCAAAGCGGGTTGCTCTTCAAGGACTTTACCGTCTAGAGTAAGATCCTTCGGGAGCTTTAGAATGATGTTTACCCATGAGGGAAGTGACATCTCACGACCGCCTTATTTTGATGGGTCTAACTATGCCTATTGAAAGGCAAGGATGAGGGTATTTTTTAGATCCATTGGCCCGATGGTATGGGCTATTGTTGAACAAAGATGGACTATGCACATAGAACATGTTGAGGTTAACGGTAGAACCATTAGCACTCCCAAAGACAAATCAAATTGCAGTGTTGATGAGAGAGCTAGGTATGCCTATGATGCCAAAGCTCTCAATGCGATTTACTGTGCAGTTTCCACCAATGAATTTAAACGCATTTGTACATGTGAAACGGGAAAGAAAGCCTGGGACATATTAGAAACCGCCCACGAGGGAACTAGCATAGTAAAACGCTCCAAGCTTCAGTTCTTAACCACACAATTTGAGAACATTAAAAAAGAAGAGCAAGAAACTTTCATAGAGTTTTATTTAAAATTGAACGATATTTGCAACTCCATGTGGGGTTTAAGAGAGAAATCCAAATGGACGTATATGTAGGAAAATATTTAGATCGCTTCTGGAGGATACGTTCACCTCTAAAGTAACCTCAATAGAAGTTTAAAGACAATGGATGAAAGTAAAAGAACTTATAGGTTCCCTACGTATGTACGTTTGAACTACAATTTAGAGAAATTCCCTTTAGAAAAAAATAAAAATAAATTAAAAATAACACTATCTTGAAAACTTCTCATAAGCACAAAAATAGGAAAATTGAATCCGAAGAGGACAGTGTTGTGGAAGATGAAGATAAGTAGAGGGAAGGATTGTGACAAAAAGGGGGAATCTCTTGAACCTAAGCGTATAGGTAAACCTTTTAAGAAAATAAAAGAAATTCGATGTCACAACTACGAGGGTTATGGACATGTTGCCGCCAAATGCACTAGCAAAGTAAGATCAAAAGGCAATGCTATGGCGGCCACATGGGATATTACTGAGGAGTCCAATTCTGATTGTGAAGACTCCCATCGTGACGAAGACGCCAGCTCTTTTAGAGTTTTGATGGCCTCCACCACTACTTCCCTCCATAGAGATTTGGGAGGAAATTCCGACCATAACAGCTCGGAAAAAGAAGAAGAGTCCTCCAATGAAGAAGATGAGGACTTGCAAAAGGCCTACGACCAGCTTTATGATAAATGCATGAAGATTTTCAAACAGTCGGGTCAGGCAAAGGCAGAAAAGAATCAATTGGCTAATGATCCAGAAAAAGTAAAATTTGAATGTCTCCCTTGTGCAAGAAAAGGAAAATCTCAAGACTGATTTAGATGAGGCTTTGGGGAGATATGCAGGCCTTGAATATGAGCTTGAAACAATTAAATCTATAGATGGGCCTAAGACAAGAGGTTAGCCAACTTAAATCTCTTCTTGCCAATACCAAGGCTAAGGTTACCCGACCAGACCAAACAAGAAAATCTATTAGTATGGGCAAGCCTTTAGGGGATAAGGGAGGTTTTGAACCAAGTAGGAAAACTAATATTACAACCTCTATCCCTCCGGTAATCCAGAAGGACTCATCTGCTTCAGGAAGTATATCAAGAGCCTCTCCTGTGTGTCATTCTTGTGGAGATGTACGGCATTTAAAATTTGAATACTTGATTTCTAAAAGACCCCAATCCACCTCAGTCCCAAACCGAATAGGTAAATATATCATGACTAAGAAATCGGTACACCAATGGGAAGCACTCTTAGACGATCGCCGAAAAAGAAGAAATTTCCAACCCCTCCAAAAATGACCAATTATACGAGGGAGTTGTTAAAACAAGTTGCCCTCCTAAATAAGAAAACTAAGAAAATGCTTAGTTGAGGGGCAAAACCAAGGTAGGAACAACATAAGAAAATCCCCTAACGAAAATCGATCTCCAACTAGGGATCCACCTAAGGGAGATGAATCTAGGATAGAGAATTCCCCTCCCATGAACAATCATCAAGGTCCTAGAAAATTCATACCCAAGTGGGTTGTGACGAAGGATAGGTGATTCATAGAGATCGGTGTGCTTATAGGTAAATCTGAGGATTTTAGCCTTATTATCTTTTTTATAGTTTAGCACAAGTTGCTTCATTCTTATTATATGTTGTTGCTAAACTATAATTGGTCATGATGCTTAATAGGTATATCTTATGAATGATCATATTATGCATGCTCCATATTTTTAAATATGTATATACACCCTATATTCCCCTCTCAGTTGTGCATATAGATAAAATCATAACTTATATAGAGCCTTCCATATTTCTAATTTTATTAGTATATCTATAGAATTAACTCTTTGTAAAATACTAAAAAAAAATGGGGAAAAAGATCAAGTCCCAACAAAACAAGTTGAATTCTGTCATGCCAGTTATGTTTGTTGTTACATGGAGTTGGAGTTAAGGGGAGCATTTGAGGGGGAGCATCGCAAGTGTCTACTTGTCGAGACCTGTATTTATGTTGTAAATCTTGTAATATATGACTAGTAATATTTCAAGTTGTTTTGGTATGTCATTGGTATGTACCATGACAGGGTCTAGGTTAGTTGTTGTCACGTAATTGACAAAGGGAGAGATTGTCGATGCCTCGGTTCTGTCAATGACGTAAGGTAGGATGTCTTGAGCAAGGTATCCCGTATCGGTATCGGTTGGCGTAACGGTGCCCTCCGAAACCGATACAGATACGGGGGTGTAACGGCAATATGAGGGCGTAACGGTGCAATTTTATTTTTTTTTTGCCAAAAAAAAAATGAAAAAATATGGATTAAATCCGGAATATTCTAAGCATTCCAAATATGCATTCATTTATAAATTGGAACATGTTTATGGTGGTGTAATGGTCCACTCTTTGGTGAGAAGTTGTATCGGACTGTCTGATTAATTTTTGAACCAGGTAACCTGAATTTGACTACAAATAACCTGAATTTGACTACAAAATTCATATATATAATTTTCTAAATATCGAATTTATATACTTAACAATTTGATATCATTTCTCCCAATAGTTCTTTAAAAAAAATGAAATTAAATTCAGGTAGATGGCGTTGCCAATTTGGGGCTGACTTGGAGGACCAATCTATGCCCCGAATTAGCCTCAAATTCATGCAATTTATTGTCATTATCCCACTTATGAATTGGTGGACATTTACTGGATAGTGAATCATGAAAAAAAACAAAAGGCCCTATTTTAAAAAATAAAAGTCCACAAATTAACAATTAAAACTATTCAAACAATTTGATTTTGGCATTGTGAGTTAGCAATTGCAGTCCATAATTTAATTGGTAAATTTTAAGCTAATATTTCTCGTGTACAATTTTTTAAGGGCCCGAATTAGGCGGGACTCGGATGGTGAAGTGTAGCACACGTGTCAAAGTTTTTTGGGCCCCACCCGTGATGAATGTGTCATATCCACACCGTCCATCCATTTTGCCAAATAATTTTAGGGCATGAGCCCAAAAATGAGGCACATCCAAAACTCAGGTGGACTGCACCATGAGAAACAACAATAATTAAAAGTTCACCATTAAAAATTTATTGGGGGCTACAAAAGTTTTAGATCAAGCTGACATGTGTTATATCTAAACCGTCCATTCATTTAACGAGCTCGTCTTAAGGCTTGAACAGATTGGATGGAAAATAAACATTACGGTGGGCCCTACGAATTGTTTAGTGGTGAAAATCATTATCTCCGCTGCTATTTTTGATGTGGTCCAGACGATCTTAGGATATAATTCATTTTTTTGGTGGTGCTCTAAAATGATCTCTGAAAATAGATGGAAGGTGTAGATATAATAAATACATCACTGTGGAGCCCACGTAACTTTGATCTCCTTTGAACCGTTCGTACGACTCGAAGCTCAAGGACTATCAGCGCTCGTCTTAGCATGACACGTACCTCCGACTGGTGCGCGGTACACCTCCAAAAAAGGGAAAAAAGAAGGGAGAGAGGGAAACCGAAAAGAAAAAAGAGGGAAAGAAGAGAGAGAGAGAGAGAGAGAGAGAGAGAGAGAGGAAGAAGAAGAAGAAGAAGAAGAAGAAGCAGCAGCAGGAGGCCACCGCGGCCGCAACCGCAACTTCCCGAGAAGAAGAAGAAGAGGAAGAAGAAGAAGAAGAAAAGAGAAAAAAAAAAAAAAAAAAAAAACGTAAGTATTTTTTTTTCCCTATTTTTTAAGGCCCGTAACAATCGTTACGGGTCAGTAATGGCCGTTTCGCCCGTAACGGCCGTTACGGTAGCAAAATCGGGGCATCGCCTGTTACGCCCCCGTATCGCATAACGGACCCCACCGTTACTGTTACGTATCGGCCGTTACGACCGATACGTAACCGATATGGGACACCTTGATCTTAAGTAAGTTGAGCCTCCATAGGAAGACTTTGAAGACCAAATACTCAAAGACATGAAGCATCAAGGCCGAAGATAACATGTAAAATATGAGGTGCCATGGTAATCCTAGCCCTAGACCCCTTCAAGTCCAAAACAATCTACCTTCGATGACTTGATCCATATAGAAAAACCCTTAGTCATCAGGTTTGTGTCAGCTAGATCATGTGCAAAAGAAAGGAAATCAACATGTGCAAGTTCAATTGATTGTCGATCAATTGAGCGAACCTTCGATCGGTCTTGATCGATCGAAGGCACTTCGCTTGATTGATCGAAGATGGCCAAAAACGCCCAACAAGCTTTTTGCCCTGATTTCATAGAAACCTCGATTGATCGACATATTGAGTTCGATCAATCAAAAGTGCGCAAAAGTGTCCAGTAAGCTTTCTGCCTTTTTATTGAATTAAGTTTGATCGATCGATCGAAGGGGTCACTCGATCGATCGAAGCTAGCCGTTATAGATCCATTGGAGCCTTTTTTTTTATAAATTTTGCAACCAGATCTGTGTAAATGATGGACTTTGGAGTTTTAGAGGCCCTAGTGTATTCCAAGCTCTACCATAACTCCTAGGCTCTATCCCGAAGAGATTCATGCTCTCTTCCTAGTGATTCTTCACTCTAATGAGCATTCCAAGCTCCACTACAAGAAGAACATGATCTCAAGCCTTCTCTAGAATTTAAACATCAATCCCCTAGGTAAATCCTAATGTCTATCAATTTCTAGAGTATCCATCTATGTGAATCCCCATTTGGAAACCAACTATCCAATAGTTGTATGAGATTCCACCCTCCTCCCATTTACCTTGGTAGCCTCATTGGAGCATCAAGTGCAAGGTAACCGATCCTAGGAAGTGAAAGAAGATCGACTTCAAAGATCAGGGGAGCACAAGTGAAGAGGATTCAAGAAGTGAAGATACATCTCGAGGAAGGCACATCAACGGGGCTCAATCTAACAAGTAAAGTTTTCAATTTAGAGTCCATATACCCTTTCCTTGTGTAGGATAAAGTATAGAGTTTGTGACCTAAACTCGATCGAATCCTTGTGTAGGCCTCCGACAGGAGTGTACATGTGTTAAGTCCTAATGTAGGCCTCCAACGAAAGTGTGCATTTGTTGAGTCCTTGTGTAGGCCTCCAACAGGAGTGCACGTTTGTAAGACCTTGTATAGGCCTCCAACGGGAGTATATGCTTGTAAAATTTATGGGTGAACCTATTGAAAACTCTTAAGATAGTGAAATCTGGTACACTCGAGGAGAGTGCATCCGCTAGGAGTGGAGTAGGTATTTAACCAAGCCATCATACATCATTGTGTTTGTGATTGTCATGTAGTTGCAATTCTATTTATGCTTGTGGATGATTTACTTATATGAATGCATGAAATAGATTGTATGCTAGGCACTTAATTTATAGCACAAATGATATTTCACATCTCTTTCCATAAACTAGTTGCTCAATTAGTTGAATCTACTGTAATCTATGTACTTGGACCCACTTGGCTTGGAAGCCCAAGTGTTAATTGCTTTTAATTGGCGCATATTTTAAGTGGTCCTAACCCCCCTCCCCCTTTTCTAGGACTTAGCCATAATTCTAAGCTTTGCTAAGCTTCCGCGTGTCGTGGTAGACAATCCACGCAATTTCACTTATTACCTATTGGTGTTATTCCTAAGTTCCCTTGAAGGCATTTATTTTTAATTTTATCCTTCCTCGCCATGCCACTTATCCATCTCAACATCCTCACTTCAACTACATTCATCCTATGAATAAATATGTCGTTCCTTAACTGCCCAAGATTCTGTCCCATAAAGCATAGTTGGTCTTATAGCTACCCTACAAAATTTCCTTTCAGTTTGACCGGTACATGATGATCACAGAGAACTCCAAAGGCACATCTTCATTTGTTCCACCCAGTTTGAATTCTTGGGCAACATCCTTCTCGATCTCTCCACTCATGAATTGTTGAAAGTGGTCATTTTAGGAAACTTTGTTAGTCGTCTTAACTAATTCCTCTTTTCCACTATTATTGTTACTAAAATTGTACTCCATATACTGTTTTAGTCTGATTAATTTTAAATCCTTTAGATTATAAAGCACCCTTCCATAAATTTAGATCCGTTGTCTTTTCAATCAAAACTATGTCATCTTCAAACAACATACACCAAGGGATCACTTCCTACAAATTGTACAAGCCCCGCTAAACTCATCCATAATCAATGCGAAAAGGTACAAGCTCAATACCAACCCTAGTACAAGCCTACAGTAATTGGGAACTCACTTGTCCCTCCACTACTGGTCCTCATATTTGCTACTACTCCCTCATGCATATCCTTAATCATGTCAAATAAATCCTCTTGAAACACATTTCTTTGCCAACTCCCACTAGATTAACTAAGGACCTATCTTAAGCTTTCTCTAAGCCAATAAAGACCATGTGGAGATCCTCCATTCCCTACATTTCTCCATTAATTGTCTTAGTTAGAAAATAGCTTTAGCAGTAGACCTTCTTGGAATGAAACCAAACTAGTTTTCTAATAGCAAGGGAACCCTTGCCTACTTCCGCAGCAACCGAGGGTTGTTACAGCACGTCACTTCGAGGGAACGCCCTGGATACCTTGTCATTTCTCATTGCACCTAGTTTCTGATGCAATGAATTGCTCACAAGAATGCCCTAGCATGAGTGTGGAATGTCATATCGTTCATATTCGTGATGGAAGTTATGGAATAAGTTTGACACTAACTGCCAACCTGACACAGCCCTCCTTTATCAGCGCTTGGGACTGGAAATGAGAGCGGTAAACTACCACAAGTGTAGTGTAATAAACTATTGCATAGGTTGATTACAATCAAACGTTATCGATGATTTGAAAATCGGTATCGTATCGGCCAATACGGGCGTATCATATCCGTATCGGCTCGATACAATACGCGATACAAGGTCGTATCAACTCGATGCAAAAAAACAACCTCATATCGGTTCATATTAGGCCGTATCAATACCAATATCTGGTAACTGTATTGGTCAGACCGATACAGGTATAAAAAGCCCCAAAACCGACGTTGTTTCCCCCTTTTCGATCTCTCTCTCCCTCATCTCTTCTCCTTTGCTTGAAACAACTTCAATAGACCATATTAAAGCAATTTTCGGCGCTATTTACAGCAATTCGGAGCATCAAAACCGTCAATGGACTTCAAGGATCGAAAGGTGTTGGAGCCAATTTTGAAAAACTCAGAAAAAAGTTTTTTAAAAAATACTTTTTTATGCTTGTTCAAATCCATAGAAATCAACATTGTATGCCTAGATCTACTAAACAATACTTGACTTCATAATTGATTCGTTGATTTTTGCGGGTTTTTTTTTTTGTATTTACGCCTGATTGTTTGGTATTTTATAGAAATCCCTTTTTTCTATTGTATCTGAGCACATATCTTACATAGGAATGCATCTTGTGATCGGGAAAAAAAAAATTGGGAAATCTATTGAAATTTATGAAAATTCCAGAATTTTTTTACTTTTTTTTTCAAATCTAATGCTTTGGGGACTAGTTTTTATCAGATCTACACCAAATCAGAGGTGTTTTGTAGTTTTTTTAATATTATTTCATTTTTTCTGGAATTTCAAAAAAAAAAAAAATTTGTTGTCAATTTTTTGTTCAAATATGTTGAAACAGGGCCTGGGGGGGGAAGTATTTCCATCAATTTTACACTAGATCTGATTATTGATTTGGGTGTTGTTGGGGAAATCAAAGTTGGGGACCCGATTTGGGGAAAATAGAAAATTTATTTGATTTTTTATTTTATTTTTCTTGTTTCGAATGCAATTTGTAATTAACTAATGATGCCTAATAAAAATTATTGTCTTAAATTATATTTTTACTTTCTTAGTTGATTATGCAAATTTATAACACATTCTATTTATTGTGGTGTTTGTGGATTTATGCAGACTGCAAAGACATTGTCTTATTTGCTATTGTATATTGACTATTGTAGTATTTGTTGGGGATGGCTAGGAATGAGAATGAAGATGTAAGGTGGAAGAATGGGGTAAGGATAGGTGGGAGTGGGCAAGAAATAATGTGCAGGTTTTGTTGTAGGAGTGTGAATAGGGCATAACCCAATTAAAACAACACTTGGCCCATCAAAAGGGTCAAGTGTCAGGCTGTGCAAGTGTTCCTTAGGCAATAAGCGGGGAGATGAAGAAATGCATCAAAACATCATTACCCCTCCCCTCCCTTCATAACACATGTTGTGATCTTCTCTAGTTAGATAGGAGTGCAACACAAATATTCAAAACCGCACCATCTATCTACTACATATCTCCCCACATGAATTGCAAGATGTGAAGGTAGTCAACACAAGCTTTCTTTATATTTTCGTCAGTGGTCTTTACTTGACCCATGAAAAGAAAGAAAACACCTAAAGTTCCCATATCTAACCAAACCAAAGGAAAAAAAAAAAAAAAAACAATCTTCTTATGGCAAGAGTTGAGGTTCTTTGGTGATATTGCCCTATAGCTCTCTTTAGCATTCGACCAATGCTACAAACTCAAAACTCCCATCTCACTCATGTCCAAATCAAAGAAAGAATTATTCTCAGTTGTAAGAGATCTAGGCAATTCGGTGATATTGCCTTGGCTTTGTTGAGCTTTGAACTATTGCCAATGCATGCAATAAGGAGAAAGAAATATACGAACAAGATTGTTGAAACCCTATCACTTCCATCTCTTCTTTATGTAGGAAAAAAGAAAACCAAAAAAGTTGGTAAGCTCCTTCTTGTATCCTTCGCACCAAGTCCCATCCCTCAAATGGGTCCATCAGTCACCAATTCTCCATTTGCAAGTCACGGGTAGGGCATATTCACATTTGCACATTCTTTTAGTAGCCAAACAAACATTGGAAAGTGACTTACATAAGAAAATTGGACCAAAAACATAAACACGGTAAACTGCTTACATGATAAAGCATTTACAAATGTAAATGGATTCCTAGTGAGATAATTTACCATGTAAAGAATTTACGCATGTAAATGGTTTCTAAACAAATGGGCTCTAAAACTTTAAAAGTTCCATTACCTCCAAGAAGTTCCATAATAATCATCTTTCCAGATTTTTTTCAGCCCAGAGTCCATCCTAAACCCACTTTTCACTACTTCACAAACTTCAGCCCCTAGTGGCATTCTTGTAATCAAAAACTTATGAAATAAAGTTAACAGTCACGATTAATTGTTCATATCCCTCCAGATGGATGATCAATGGATTGCTACCCAAAACATGCGGCCACCATTGATCATTTATACCCAAGGATGATCAATATGTTGCCAACCCAAAACTAAGGCCACAATATATCATTTATATCCCTCCAAGGATGATCAAAGTGTTGCCAAACCATACCTATAAGCAGCCCTTATCCTAAACTCTGAAACTTTTCAATCTCATCTTCAGTCCTAATACTATATATAAACATCTAATTCCAGTAAAACCAGTCCCTCTTTAGGCACAATCTCTCCTAAAATAGTCCCATTGAAACCAGCCTATTGCCCACCAATAAGCCTAACCTACGATCTTACCCCAAATTCAGCCTCTAATTGTTCCCAACATTTCTACAATCTGTCTCCTTTCAGCACTAAACACAGCACCCCTAATCTGACCACAGTCAAAATAAATCCACCCCATACCTGTCCCAATTCATATCCACTTCTAACCTATAAAACAATCCTCACCATCCCCAAAACTTTCAGCCAATGGCCTCTTCTAAACAAGGGCCTTCTTTGTTGTGACTTGTGTTGTTATTGGGAGGTGGATATACTTAACACTTTGTACGATTACTCTTATCTGGATTCCTAACATCTTCCGACTCCGAACCAGGTTCCCCTGATTTTTACCATCATCCTTCAATCACCCCAATCCCTACCCATCTTATCTGATTTTGTGGCCATCCATATTAATGCCCCTCCTTGTATGAGCATACACAAGAACACATTTGTTATTCATAAGAACCCATCTGAGGGATTAAAGAAGAGTGAGGTAAGCAGGCCAATGGATTGTGGGTCTCAAAAAAGAGTAATGATACCATTCTAATAATAACAATGGAGCAAAAATAATAACAATAATAAGGGATAGTTCCTCTACAAGTCCTTGTAGTATAAGCTTATTCTACCAGTGATTCACTTGCATGTAAAAGTTAGGTCACCTGCATGCACACCATTACCTGTGTGGGGCCCACCGTGCTGTGCATATGCCATCCCACACACGCATTGCGTGACCCCCACCATGATGATGGAATGCCCCAAAAATGTGTTCTATCCAATCACTAGGTGGGCCACACCACAGAAAACGATGGACACTACCCATGGGGCCCACCATGTTGTGCGTAAGCCATCCCACCCGTGCATTGTGTGAGCCCCACCATGATAATGTGATGCCCCAAAAATAGGCCAATCCAATCATTAGGTGGGCCCAACATAGAAAACGATGGACACCAACCAAAAACCACTAAATTCACGTGGTGCCCCAGATAAGAGTTGAACGGCCTGATTTTGGGGTGTCCAACTTTCATGTGGGGCAACCCTACTGAACAGATTGGATACTGTACACGCATCACGGCGGGACCCATGCGCATTGTAGAATAAAGTTATTGTACAAGGACTTGTAGAGGAACTGGCATCCAATAACAATAATAAAAACAACAACAACAAATGATAATTGGGAGGCAGGAAGCAACTACTTAGAACCCTTTGATTGATATATGAACTAACCCTTTCTACTTGTAATACAACGAGGGCTAGTATGGCTACCAATTTCATATTAGTAACAGTTAATTACTATAGAAAAATCATTAGAACAAAATAAAACTCAGACATTAGAAATGACTTTAAAAAAAAAAAATAATAACAGAGATGAGAACGAAAAGAGAAGTGTAATGAAAAGTTACCAGTTCCCTTGGTCTTCTTTGGAGCCCCATGCTCGACAACTACAGCCAACAGATTCACCTTCTGACCAATAGAAGACATTGCATCCCTCAGCGCAAGATAGACGTACCCTTCGCCATTCTCCATTTTCTCCGCCAGTGGATGAGGCAATTTAAGTCTTCTATTTGCTACTTCCCATTCTCACTCACCAAAAGGACTATGGAGGAGCCGAGTGCGAAAAAGAGAAATGTATTTCTGCTTTCAATTACCAAATTACCCCCGGTCAGTCCCGTCTCCATCAGTTGTCAGTCAAGGATGTACTGGTAGGAAACGGATTGGCTACTCCCCCTGCCACCAGCCCTGGTCCTGTGGGCCCCACCATGATGTATGTGTTTCATACATTCCGTTCATCCATTTTTACAGATCATTTAGGGTTTATACCAAAAATAAGAGGGATATAAATCTCAGTTGTACCACACTACAGGAAAACAATAATGATTGGATATCTACCATTAAAATCTTCCTAATGCCCACTGTACTGTTTATTTGACATCCAATCTCTTGATTAGGTAATACAGCACAGATGAAGGGAAAAACAAAGATCAACTTGATCCAAAACTTTTATAAACCCCCTAACGTTTTTAATGGTTGACACTCATTCAACACAGGTTCTTGTAACGTGGTATACTTGAGATTGGAATATATCTCATTTTTGGTCTCATACTTATATGGAAAAATATATGGACAGCATGGATGAAATACTTACACCATGATGGGGCCCACAGATCACCTACCACCGGTCATTGGCGGGTGGCAGTGTGGATTAGGTACTACCCCCGCTTGTTCCGAGCTTGGGACAGGCAGAGGCTCTGAGGGCCATTGAGGGGCTATCATGATTTATGAGTTTCATCCACACAGTCCATCCATATTTTCATATCATTTTAGTTTGCAAAACTAAAAATAAAGTAGATCTAAGTCTCAAATGAACCACACCTCACGAAGCAGCGGTATTAAGGACACTCACCATTGAAACCTTCTTATGTCCACTGTGTCGATTATTTCCATCCAACCTGTTGACATAGTCATATACAGTTGAATGAAGCAATATATATATATATATATATATATATTATATATATATATATATATATATATATATATATATAGTCTTGATCCAAAACTTTTGTTGTCCCTAAGAAAATTTAATTCTCACTGTGTGGTCCATTTGGCCATTTGACATTCGCTATTTTTGTCTTCATTATCTAAAATGATACGTGAAAATGAATAGACGGTGTGAATAAAGTTCATACATCACAGTGGCCCTCAGTGGCCCTCGGAGCCAATGCATATCCCGAGATCGGAACAGGCAGGGGTAGTCCCTAATCCGTGCCTGCTGGTGGCGGGGGAGTAGCCAATCCGTTTCCGTACTGGTATTATTGGTGATGAAAGCGGATTGGGTGTTGTACCACACACCCCTGACCTGCCTGGTGTGTTGACGCCACCAAGTTATGTGGATCCCACGATGTATGTGTTATATCGGAAACGGATTGGCTACTCCCCCTGCCACCAGCCAATAGCTGGTGGTCAGTGCTCTGTGGGCCCCAACATGATGAATGTGTTTCATTCATGCCATCCATCTATTTTTCTACATCATTTTATAATATGAGACCAAAACTACGGTATATACTAGTCTCGTGTAGACCACATTCTAGGAAACAGTGTTGAATAAACTTAAACCATTAAAAACTTTTTGGGGGCCATAAAAGTTTTGGATCAAGCTTATCTTTGTTTTTTCCCTTCATCTGGGTCTATATGACCTAATCAACAGATTGGATGTCAAATAAACAGTACAATGGTCTTTAGGAGGATTTTAAGGTGGATATCCAATCACTATTATTTTCCTGTGGTGTGGTCTACCTGAGATTTATATTCCTATAATTTTTTGTATAAATCCCTAAAATGATCTGTAAAAATGGATGAACGGAATGGATGAATGTAACACTCCGTTTTTTTTTTTTTTAATGGTGGGTTCCACTGTTCCCTATGATGTGGCCCACTTGAACCTTGGATCAGCCTCATTTTTGGGTTAATGCCCTAACTTGATCTGGAAAAATAAATGGACAGAGTGGATTCGTCATGTCATCCCTGTGGGGCCCACCATGCATATAAAAAAATTTAAAAAAAAAACAAAACAAAACAACAAGTAACGTGTTGACGCACGTCACCCCACAACCAAACCTCTTCTCCACGACTCTCTCTCTCTTTCCTTCTTCTTCGTCGTACAGTTGCACACATTAACCATCCACCATGCATGCCATCATCATGGTGGGACCCACTCCTCAATCTAAACCGCCCAATAGATCCGGACCCTTGAGTAACCCTAGCCCTTGAAATCTTTTGCCTAAAAACCTTTGATGTGGCCCACTAAAGATTCGGATCTTCTTCGTTTTTAAGTTCACAATCTATCCTTATCTTACAAAACTGATGAACAACTTAGATCTCTCTAACCATCACTAGTGGACCCTGCCTAGCCTAGCCATCAAAACTGAAAACTTGAGCATCCAATGCAAGTTCCGTTCGAAGCGTAAACTCGTCTGTTTTCGCAGGCACAACCTTCCTTCTCCATAATGGCTTTTAATATCCACTGTTTCATAGCCTCAGATTCAACCTACATCTTAGTATTGAAAGACATCAACGGATACACTGAGTCGCCTCTTGTAGAAGTATGTTGAACTTCGTATAACTAGAACCGAGTCAGACTGTCTACACGTAATTTCCAGCCATCATACATGGGATCTGTCACACTAATCAGGTAGGTGATTTTCTCGATCGAAAAGACTACATTATTATATACTTTCATTTCATTAATTATTTATTCGTATTGCTGATTTAAGACATTTAATTTTTGTTTTACATGATGTAGAATGCATTTATTTGATTTCTAATATGTGGAATAAATTCATTTGATTATTGTTAAATGCTTTTAATTATATTATGGGTGTTATGCCCTGAAAGGACCATTATGTTATTTTGATACGGGTGTTCTGCCCAGGGTCATTCCCGAAAGGATCAGAACGGTATGGGTGCTCTGCCCAGGGTCATTCTCGAAAGGATCGGCATGGGTGCTCTACCCAGGGCGATTCCCTAAAACGATTAACACACACGGGTGCTCTACCCTGGGTATTTACCCTAAAAGTTTATTCACCAGGTGCTCTGTCGAGGGTCATTCCCTAAAAAGATCAATATCGATGCTCTGCCGAGGGTCATTCTCTAAAAGGATCAACACACACGGGTGCTCTGCCCTGGGTTGAATCAGAAAGGATTTTAGATGAATGTATTATCTTATTTTGTTATTATGAAAAACAAATTGTTATTGTTGTCATGTAAAATGCTGATTCAATACTCGTAATTGATCCTATTTATTTTATTGAGTTGTATTGGTGTTAACATATAATTTTCAATTTTCGGAATGATGTGACCCTACGAGTCGTCGCGCTCACACTTTTATAGATTGTTTTGCAGGGTCTGTGTATGGAGAGCTAATTGGGCAAGATTGAAGACTTTTCATTTTATTTATTTGAATATTAATTAAAATTTAATGCATTTTATTATTAATTATTTTTTAATATTAATGTGAGTAAAATTTCAAGGATTGATTAGTGAACATTATTTAATGACAATGATTATTATCCTTTTAGTTGTTCTGATTGCTTTGAAAATGCATGAAAATAATGTGGATTGCAATGTATAATTTGTGTAAGTACAACTCACAGTCTTGGAATTCAGGTTCAGGCCTGGCCAACTCGGGTATCGAATTTCGGAGCGTGACAGATTGGTATCAAAGCTTAGGTTTTTTATTCTCATAAGGACCTTTGATATATGTTACACCAATTGTTAGATTGTTACACTAATGGTTAGATTAAGCCTGGACTAGAATCAATTTGAGGACCTATGATAGTGATTGAACTAGATATCTAAATATAAGATTTTTTGCTTTTGTGATAAAAAAATAAAGAAAAAAAATAAAAATAAAATATGAACTTAAAAAACCCTATGTATCTATATGACATCAAATATGATGTTAATTAGGCTTGACATTGAACTAACAGCCCAAAACTGGACCCTAAGAAATTTTAAAGAATTTTTAGCCTAGTATGGTGAGTTGGACAGTAATAGTAAGTATAAAACACTCGAATTATAAAAATCATAACTAATTAATTATAACTCCGTTTAAGGCGATTCAAAATCTTAGTCGTAGATTAACAAGTTTAGTTTTATAGAAAAATAATACAAAAATATAAATCTAGGTTTCTTCTATACCAATTTTAATTTATATATATACTAGTTAGAATCGTTTACTTCTGGGCAAACCCAATTATCCAATTTTAGGATTTTTTATAAACTTTGGATTCAGCTGAAATTTTATAGAGGTATAATAGACTAATAGATGCATCGTTTTAAAAAGTTTTAGACCAATCCGATACTTGCAAATACCAGAAACATTACCAGGAACAATATCTTCATAATCTGATTTTTTTTTGCACTACAACCTTAGTACATATCACAGCTCTTATTCTCTTGATCTTCATTTGTAAGTCTTTTAAACCATCTAATCTTCCTTGCAATCTTATAAAATCTTTAACGTACTTATTATTATATAAAACAAAAATCCTTGTCCAATCAATGATAGATTATATCTGAGCGATACGAGTCACAACACTCCATCATAAACACATATACCCGTTGCCCTTGGGAATAAATTAATTACGAGTAAGTAGCTAAGAGTAACTAGGTAAGCCTTAAGAGATCCTTAAGCCTTAGTAGATTATTAGGTATGACAGAGTTAGTAAAAGAGTTAGACCTGACCGAGATCACACGTTACCCTACTACAACTAAGGATATGAAGATCACATTGCACATCTATGCCGAGCGCCTCAACTCCAGTACCAGTATGATTTTTATTTTTACCCTGATAACTGCTATATTTAAGGACTCAAGGAGCATCTGCGCCTCAACGTCAACAATCGCCTCGTCTCCTTTAACCACTGAGTCAAGAACCCACACCTCAGCAAGTCTACCAGCCACCTCCATAACATGTGTCACCATCCATGCACCGACAATCTCCACTTTACTCTTCAGCACAACCATTCCTTGAGCGCATCTCCGTCCTATCCATAAGGATTGCCACAACAATTTCGACAATTACGTCAATGACCTCCACCGTGGTTACAATAGCAAGGGCCATCCACGGGATATTCTAGGACCACCTCAGCAGCCACATCAACAAGTTAGACCACCTGACATCAACAGACATGTCCAAGGAGCCATGCGCCACGACCTCAAACCCATGTATACACCTAGCCACAACACCACTTTCAAACAATATAATTCAACTTTACGAGGATACATTACCACGTCGACAATCTCAACAACTACATCAACAATGACAACAGTGACAACATCATAGGTCTTCACAACGCTCACATCAGCCCAATGATACATTACCACACCACCAAAAGAGGAGCAAATTTCAACACTCGGGTACGTCAGCCACCATTTAAGAGAATTACAAAACTAGAGGAAGCGCCAACGCAAGCACCGCCAATTGCATACACTCCACTAGACTCGATGACAAACATTAGTCTAGTAAATTTCGGGGGCGAAATTTTGTTAAGGGGGTAGAATGTAACACTTCGTTTTTTTAAAACGGTGGGTTCCATTGTTCTCTATGATGTGGCCCACTTGAACCTTGGATCAGCCTCATTTTGGGGCTAATGCCCTAACTTGATCTGGAAAAATAAATGGACGGAGTAGATTCGTCATGTCATCCCTATGGGGTCCACCGTGCATATAAAAAAAATATAAAAAACCAAAACAACAAGTAACGTGCTAACGCACGTCACCCCACAACCAAACCTCTTCTCCACGACTCTCTCTCTCTCTCTCTCTCTCTCTCTCTCTCTCTCTCTTTCCTTCTTCTTCGTCGTACAGTTGCGCACATGAACCCATCCATCATGCATGCCATTATCATGGTGGGACCCACTCCTCAATCTAAACTGCCTAATAGATCGAGTAACCCTAGCCCTTGAAATCTTTTGCCTAAAAACCTTTGATGCGGCCCACTAAAGACTCAGATCTTCTTCGTTTATAAGTTCACAATCTATTCTTATCTTACAAAACTGATGAACAACTTAGATCTCTCTAACCATCACTAGTGGACCCTGCTTAGCCTAGCCATTAAAACTGAAAACTTAAGCATCCAACGCAAGTTCCGTTCGAAGCAGAAACTTGTTCCGTTTTCGTAGGCACAACCTTCCTTCTCCATAATGGCTTTTGATCTCCACCGTTTCATAGCCTCAGATTCAACTTACATCTTAATATTGGAAGACATCAACGGATACACCGAGTCACCTCTTGTAGAAGTATGTTGAACTTCGTATAACTAGAAACGAGTCAGACTGTCTACACATAATTTCCAGTCATCATACATGAGATCTGTCACACTAATCAGGTAGGTGATTTTCTCGATTGAAAAGACTACATTATTATATACTTTCATTTCATTAATTATTTATTTTGTATTGCTGATTTAAAACATTTAATTTCGGTTTTACATGACGTAGAATGCATTTATTTGATTTCTAATATGTGGAATTAATTCATTTGATTATTGTTAAATGCTTTTAATTATATTATGGGTGCTCTGCCCTGAAAGGACCATTATGTTATTTTGATACAGGTGGTCTGTCTAGGGTCATTCCTGAAAGGATCAGCACGGTACAGGTGCTCTGCCGAGGGTCATTCCCAAAAGATTGGCACGGGTGCTTTGCCCTGGGCGATTCCCTAAAATGATCAACACACACGGGTGATCTGCCCTAGGTATTTACCCTAAAAGTTTATTCATCAGGTGCTCTGCCGAGGGTCATTCCCTAAAAGGATCAACATCGGTGCTCTGCCGAGGGTCATTCCCTAAAAGGATCAACACATATGGGTGCTCTGCCCTGGGTTGAACCAAAAAGGATTTTAGATGACTATATTATCTTATTTTGTTATTATGAAAAACAAATTGTTATTGTCGTCATGTAAAATGCTGATTCAATACTCGTAATTGATCCTATTTATTTTATTGAGTTGCATTGGTGTTAACGTAGAATTTTTAATTTTGGGAATGATGTGACCCTATGAGCCGTCGCGCTCACACCCTTATAGATTGTTTTGCAAGGTCTATGTATGGAGAGCTAATTGGGCGAGATTGAAGACTTTTTCTTTTATTTATTTGAATATTAATTAAAATTTAATGCATTTTATTATTAATTATTTTTTAATATTAATGTGAGTAAATTTTCAAGGATTGATTAGTGAACGTTATTTAATTACAATGATTATTATCTTTTTAGTTGTCCTGATTGCCTTGAAAATGCATGAAAATAATGTGGGTTGCGATATATAATTTGTTTAAGTACAACTCACAGTCCTAGAATTCGAGTTCGGGCATGGCCAACTCGGGTACCGAATTTCGGGGCTTGACAATGAATCACATACATCATGGTAGGGCCCACAGAGCACTGACCATCAGCCACACAGGGCTGGTGGCAGGGGAAGTAGCCAATCCGTTCCTATTATATCCAAACCGTACGTCCATTTGGCGAGCGCGTCGTAAGGCTTGAGCTTCAAAATAAAATATATACAAATATCAATTTTATTTTATTTTTTTTAGCTTGTTAGTACACCCACTGTCAGATCACACTTCACTATTAGCCACCCCCACTAGGGAATCGATACCAAGACCTCAGTGTTGAAACAGGTATCTTTCACTCGGTCTACCACTTGAGCTATGGATGTGGGTGTTATATACAAATATCAAGTTGACCACACTGTAAAAAGCAGGGAAGCGGATTGGTTGGTGTACCACACACCAGCTATATAGCTGTTGTAGGTACGTGTCGTGCGAAGACGAGCACTGATGCTCTTGTACGAATGGTTCAAAGGAGATCAAAGTTACATGGGCCCCACAGTTATGTATTTATTATATCTACACCCTTCATCTAGTTTTAGAGATCATTTTAGAGGATTATCCAAAAAATGAATCATATACAAAGATCATGTGGACCACACCACAAATAGCAGCCGAGATAATGATTTTCACTGTTAAAAAATTCACAGGGCCCACCATAACGTTTATTTTCCATCCAATCTGTTCATAAGGTAAAAAAGATCTGAATGAAGAGGAAAAACAAATTTCATATTGATCCAAAACTTCCGTGACCCCAAAAAGGGTTTCAATGGTATATGTTCAATCTCCCACTGCTTTTTGCAGTGTGCTCTACCCGATAGTTAGATATGTCTTATTTTTCATCTCAAGCCTTAATGCGAGCTCGCTAAATGGATGGACGGTTTGGATATAACACATACCTAATGATAGGACCCACAAAACTTGCTGATGTCAATACAACAGCTATATAGCTAGTGTGAGGTACACTAGCCAATCTGCTTCCAAAAAGCAGTGGGGATTGAGCGTACGGAAACACGACTACTCACACCGCGACTAGCCAATGGCTAGTGGTAGGTGCTCTTTGGGCCCCACCATGATGCATGTGTTTCATCCATGCTGTCCACCCATTCTTCTAGGTTATTTTATGGTATAAGCCTAAAAATAAGGTTGATCCAAATCTCAAGTGGACTGCACGGTATTGTTGAACGCCCACCATTAAAAATTTATTAGGGGCCATAAAATTTTTGGATAAAGCTCATATATATATATATATATATATATATATATATATATATATATATATATATATATATATATATCTTTTCCCTTCATTGAAGTCTGTATGACCTAATCAAATAGGTCAGATGTCAAATAACCATTACATGGGCCTTAAGTTATTTTTAATGGTGGACATTCAATCACAACCGTTTTCCCATAGTGATCCACTCAGATTCAGATCTAAGTCATTTTTGAAATCAAGCCCTAAAATTATCTTTCAAAATGGATGGACCGTGTGGATAAAACACATACATCATGGGTCTATATGGAAACGGATTGGCTACTCCCCCTGCCACCAACCCTGTGGCTGATGGTCGGTGCTCTGTGGGCCCCACCATGATGTATGTGTTTCGTCCATTCCATTCATCCATTTTTACAGATCATTTTAGGGCTTCATCTAAAAAGTTAGGGGGATATAAATCTCAGGTGGACCACACCACATGAAAACAATAGTGATTGGATATCCACCATTTAAATCCTCCTAAGGCCCACTGTACTATTTATTTGATATCCAATCTGTTGATTAGGTCATACAGACCCAAATGAAGGGAAAAAACAAAGATCAACTTGATTTAAAACTTTTATGGCCCCCAAAAATTTTTAACGATTGACATTCATTCAACACAGTTTCCTATAATGTGGTCCACTTGGGATTGGGATATACCTCTTTTTCGGTCTCATACCATAAAATGATCTAGAAAAATAGATGGACGGCATGGATGAAACACATACATCATGGTGGGTTCCATAGAGCACCGACCACCAGCCATTCGCTTGTGGCAGGGGGAGTAGCCAATCCATTTCCTGTGTATATAACACTGAGCACTAGCCTATTGGCTGCTGGCACTGTCACTAGCCAAACCACGTCCCACACGTACCCACACTAGCCAGGTCGGTGGCGTGTGGTACACCAGCCACGGACATGGTTAGCAACTAACAGGTTGAGTCTGGCTACTTAAGTGACGTCACCACATTCTGTGGGCCCCACTATGATGTATGTGTTGTATCCACACCATCCATCCATTGGAGAGATCATTTTAGAACATGATCCAAAGAATGAGGTGAATCCAAAGCTCTAGTGGACCCCACCATAGAAAACAGTGAGGAGAGTGACATCCACCATGATGTTTATTTGATATCCAACCTATTCATGTGTTAACGCATAAATGAAATAATAGAAAACACAAATATTAGCTCGATCGAAAACTTTTGCAGCCCTTAATAGTTTTTAATGGTGGGCATCACTCTCCCCACTGTTTTCTATGGTAGGTCCACTTGAACTTTGGATCTGATAATTCTTTGGACTATGCCCTAATATGATATCTCCAAATGGATGGACGGTATGGATACAAAACATACATCATGGTGGGGCCCACAGAACTTGGTGACGTCACTTATGCAGCGAGTCTCGCTGCTCGACATATCAGTGGCTAATCCACTTCCACTAGCCACCCCCTGGCTGGTATATTGACATCGTAAGTTCTTTGGTTCCATCATTAGGTATGTTTTATATGATTATATCCAAACCGTCTGTCCACTTAGCCACCTCATTGTAAGGCTTAGCCGAAAAATAATATATATCCAAAGATCAAGTGGACCACATTACAAAAAGCCTTAGGGATGGAACGTCTACCATTAAAACCCTTTTGGGGTCACGGAAGTTTTGGATAATATGATATATGTTTTACTTCTTTATCCAAGTCCATGTTATCTTTTGAACAAATTGGATAGAAAATAAATGTTATGATGGGCATTAAAAAAATTTTAATGGTGAGAATCATTGTCCCCACTGTTATTTGTAGTATGATCCACTTGAGCTCTGCATATGACTACTTTTTGAGCTCATGCTCTAAAATGATTTCGCAAATGGATGAATGGTATAGATATAATAAATATATCATTGTGGGGCCATGTAAATTTGATCTCCTTTGAACCATTCGTACAACTCAAAGCTCCAAGAGCATCGCCCATGACACGTTCCCATCGCCCATGACACGTTCCCACACCAGCCAAGTTGATGGTGTGTGGTACACTTGCCAATCCGCTTCTTATTGGTGGGGACGCGGATTGCATCCTAGCCAACCCATCTCTAGCCACGAATGGGTAGTTCCATGGGTAGGCCACTACGATGCATATGTTTATTCACACAATCCATCCCTTATATCAGATCATTTTAATGTATGTACATAAAAATGAGGTAGATCCAACATTTAAATAGACCACACAAAATAATAAGCTTCACACTAGATAATAAGCTTGGGTTGCATTAAATGCAAGAGTCATATGTGGTGTACTCAAGTGTTAGAACTGCCTCAATTTTGTGCTCATACATTGAAATGATATGAGAGAAGGGATGGACAACATGAATAAATGATACATCATGGTGGCCCCGCCCATAAAATTGCCTGTTTGTGGCTAGAGATGGGCAAGGGTAGGATGCAATTCGCATCCTATTGGTGGGAGGGCGTGTAAGTGCTATGGTTTCTTGCTCCTTTGGTTGTCAAATTTTGTAGTGCCAAAACCACAATCTGTGTCTTGTGTAGTACATTGATATATATTGTTCAAGACAATGCATCACATGTACAAGGATAATGCTTCAAGTCAAGAACAAAGATCTACTTCAAGAAATGTAAGATCAAGTACATTGTTCACTCCTTTAAGCTTCAAAGTTCAATGTTTTAAAGTGACATTGAAAGACAAGTCAACTGTTTATACTCAAGACTCAAGGTGAAGTACAACTCAAGTACTACAAATTCAATCTTCAAAAGATCTCAAGTTCAAGCTCCATTATGTGTTGAGATCTCAAGCTTCATGAACTTCAAAGACCGTCTATCATTTGAAGAAAAGAAGGTTCAATTGTCATACATCATGTCCAAGGTATGGAAGACCTTAGATTGACCTTAGGGTAGGTCATTTTGAATACATAATTCATATTGAATCATTTTATAAATGTTTGGTCTATTCTTCGACTAGTCCTAGACTCTGTTCGACTAGTCCTAGCACTGGCTCGACCAGTCCAAGAAATTCCACGACCAGTCCTAAGTTGTTGCAAATTTTTGAAATTTTTTGGTTAAGCCACGACTAGTCCTGGAGACTGCTCGACCAGTCGTGTGAACAGTGCACGACTCGTTCACGACCAGTCCTGCAGCTACGACTCAAACTCCAGCGACTAAATCTGGTTCCTCACGACTAGTCGTGGACAGGTCACGATCAGTCGTGGAGGTCTCACGACCGGTCGTGCAAGGCCTACGACCAGTTGTGGAACAGTTTTATCCGATCGCGCTTAAAATTTCAAAAAGTTGTTGGTCCTACGACCAGTCGTAGTTGGGCTGAAAGTTGGGTGGGTTCAACCCGACCGACCCGTGACCGACCCGTGACTGACCCGATATTGGGTTGGGCTCAGGAAAGATATATCGGGTCTGATCTCAAGCCTGGGCTATACAAACACCAACCCGATAAAACTTGGGTTGGGCTTGGGTTGAGGTCTCGGGTTGCCTGACCCAACCTGAACCCGATCAATATATAAGTTACTTATAAATTATAATTGAGTGTGGATCGTTTGTGTCGAAGGCACACTAGTGATGACGAGTCTCATTTGTCCACGTAATTTCCAATGACTCAAGCTAACAAGATATGCTGGATTTCTCTCTCCCAAATAGATTGCTTGCTATGCTACATGACTTTTAAAGGAGTAGTTGTCCTATATTTTAGCTTCTTTTTTTAAAGAAAAAAATGAAGTTCTTTATGACAAATAATCATATATATAGTTAATAAAATCATAGATACAAAAAATAAATTCTATATTGAAATATAATAAACTAATGTAATAACAAAAATATTAACAAGTATACCCGACCAACCTGATCAACCCGACCAAGCCTGCTTGGGTTGGGCTTGGGTTGAGAATTCCCAACCTGAGGTTGGGTTGGGTTAGGTTAGGGTTGAGTATAGGAACCTTGGGTTGGGTTAGGGTTGAGCACCAACCTGACCCAACCCACCCAACTTTCAGCCCTAGTCGTAGTGTCCACAAGACCAGTCATGAACGTGATTTCTTTACCTATAAATAGATGACGAATTTCAGAGTTTTTCATTCAATTCAAGCTGAATCAATTAGATACTCTGAGAGATAAGTTAGTCATTATTTTAAGCTATATTGTGCATATTTAATATTCTCTTTTATTAGCTTTTTATATTTGATTTTGTATTCTGCATTCCAATCTAATTTGAAAGAGGGATTAAAGAATTCCCACTTCTTGGAATTAAAATCAAATAGAGCTAGCCCAACTGGATTTAATTTAAAATTAATTTAGAATCTAGAACCATTTCATAAGTGAGTATTGGACATTGAACTTCTATTCGAACTTCTACTCCGACTTGGTTCTTCCGGGCTGCAACAAAAGGAGAAATCCAGATATTTTACATTTGTGTAAATCTTCTATTTTTGGTTTCTTTTGAGATTGAGCTAGAAAAATCTCATTATTTTGGTTTATCTGAGGTGATCCAGAAAACTCAGAGTGTGGGGTTTTTGAATTGTATAAGCCCACTTAAAAGACATAATTGTGAAGGTTTTAGGTGAACCTGGAAAAACCTATTTTCATAGTGAACACTAATATCCACTGTGTGAGGATATTAGGAGTGGAGTAGTTGTGTGGCTGTTGTTTAACAGTTGATGTACACACAGGTGAACCACTATAATTCTTTGTGTCTTGTGATTTGAATGTGTGGTTTGTTTTCTATATCTTTTATCATTCAATATTGTGGGATGTATATGTGGATGTGAATGTTGTAATCTTTACATTTCAGCATTGTGGGGAATGTTGTAATAGTTTAGATTTCCTTTCTAGCTATTTCCTTTTTATTCTTCTTCAGTTTGAGTTCTTGATACACAAACCGTTCTAGTAAGGTTGTCTTGCCATAAACCCTTGGTTTTTATGGTGCAAGGTTGTCCAGGTTGTCTGTCTTTCTTCTTTAATATGTCATTCCATCATTCAATTTCGTCTCCATCTTGGACACAGTGATATTCCTTTTGTATATCTTATGATTGTGTTAGCCACTCATATGTTAGTAGCTATGCCTATTGGAGAGGCTTATATTCATCACCTTATTTTCAACAACTCAAATATAAGCAAGATAAAATTAGGATTGGTTGCAAGTCAAGTGAATGTGGGTGGTGGTGGTGCTGAAGAAGTGAATGAAGAAGAAGGTGGCGATTTACCTCTAGATGATATAAACATGGATGATATCTTTAATGAGATTGAATCGGATTTTGAGGCTGACCCTGATTATCAGCCTTCCGATTTTGCTGAGAGGTTGCATACTCTTGAGGAACAGGTGGCTCAGATACGTGTAACCCATGATTCTCAATCTGCTTATATGCGCAAATATATGAGGCGTATTAACAAGGGTTTACACCAAATTGATCCATCTATTCCTGCTCCCTCTTCTAGATCTGATTAAGTGTTTTTCTCATATGGCCTTTAATAACTCTTATGATTCTTTACTTTCTTTTAGTTTGTGGGACTGACTTTGGATGAACTTGGTGTTTGTTGGCTACTTATATGTTCTTGGTTTATGATGATTTAGGTTGGATGAATATTATTAACTTATATCTTTCATATATTGACTAGTTTGCTCCCTTATGCCTCTCTTGTTACATTTCTTCTTCCGTATCTTAATTGCTTCCTTTGTTTAATTGTGATAAAAAGGGGGAGAATATTTTGTTATGCTAATATGCTAATATGGATATGGATTGTGCTAATCAGGGGGGGTAAGTAAATGTTGATTGGATATGGATTGTGCTACTCAGGGGGAGTAAATAATGATTCTGGTTATTATAACTGGTGCATGATTCTTTATTAAGCATGTAATGCTTCTCTTATTTTTAATGAAGAGTGTTTTCTCACAAATTTGACAAGGGGGAGATTGTAAGTGCTATGGTTTCTTGCTCCTTTGTTTGTCAAATTTTATAGTGCCAAAACCACAATCTGTGTCTTGTGTAGCATATTGATATATATTGTTCAAGATAATGCATCACATGTATAAGGACAATGCTTCAAGTCAAGAACAAAGATTTACTTCAAGAAATGTAAGATCAAGTACATCGTTCACTCCTTTAAGCTTCAAAGTTCAATGTTTTAAAGCGACATTGAAAGACAAGTCAACTGTTCATACTCAAGACTCAAGGTGAAGTATAACTCAAGTACTACAAATTCAAGCTTCAAAAGATCTCAAGTTCAAGCTCCATTATGTGTCGAGATCTCAAGCTTCATGAACTTCAAAGATCATCTATCATTCGAAGAAAGAAGGTTCAATGTTCATACATCATGTCCAAGGTATGGAAGACCTTAGATTGACCTTAGGATAGGTCATTTTGAATACATAATTCATATTGAATCATTTTATAAATGTTTGGTCTGTTCTTCGACTAGTCCTGGACTTTGTTCGACTAGTCCTAACATTGGCTCGACCAGTCCAAGAAATTCCACGACCAGTCCTAAGTTGTTGTAAATTTTCAAAATTTTTTGGTTAAGCCATGACCAGTCCTGGAGACTGCTCGACCGGTCGTGTGAACAGTACACGACTTGTTCACGACCAGTCCTGTAGCTACGACTCAATCTCCAGCGACTAAATCTGGTTCCTCACGACCAGTCGTGGACAGGTCACGACCAGTCGTGGAGGTCTCACGACCGGTCGTGCAAGGCCTACGACCAGTCGTGGAATGGTTTTATCCGATCGCGCTCAAAATTTTAAAAAGCTGTTGGTCCTACGACCAGTCGTAATGTCAACAGGACCAGTCATGAACGTGATTTCTTCACCTATAAATAGATGACAAATTTCAGAGTTTTTCATTCAATTCAAGCTAAATCAATTCGATACTCTGAGAGATAAGTTAGTCATTATTTTAAGCTATATTGTGTATATTTAATATTCTCATCTATTAAATAGATGACGATTTTATTAGCTTTTTATATTTGATTTTGCATTCTGCATTCCAATCTGATTTGAAAGAGGGATTGAAGATTCCCACTTCTTAGAATCAAAATCAAATGGGGCTAGTCCAACTGGATTTAATTTAAAATCAATTTAGAATCTAGAACCATTTCATAAGTGAATATTGGACATTGAACTTCTATTCGAACTTCTATTCTGACTTGGTTCTTCCGGGTTGCAACAAAAGGAGAAATCTAGGTATTTTATATTTGTGTAAATGTTCTGTTTTTGGTTTCTTTTGAGATTGAGCCAGAAAAATCTCATTGTTTTGGTTTATCTGAGGTGATCTAGAAAACTCAGAGTGAGGGGTTTTTGAATTGTGTAAGCCCACTTGAAAGACACAATTGTGAGGGTTTTAGGTGAACCTAGAAAAACCTATTTTCATAGTGAACACTAATATCCACTGTGTGAGGATATTAGGAGTGGAGTAGTTGTGTGGCTGTTGTTTAACAGTTGGTGTACACACAGGCGAACCACTATAATTCTTTGTGTCTTATGATTTGAATGTGTGGTTTGTTTTCTATATATTTTATCATTCAATATTTGGTTGATATATATGTGGATGTGAATGTTGTAATCTTTACATTTCAGCATTGTGGGGAATGTTATAATAGTTTAGATTTCCTTTCTAGCTATTTCCTTTTTATTCTTCTTCAGTTTGAGTTCTTGATACACAAACTGTTCTAGTAAGGTTGTCCTGCACCCTTGGTTTTTATGGTGCAAGGTTGTCCTTAGAACAACATTTGTATCAACCTCTCAATACTAGAATTTTGAGGTTGCTTTACATTTCCTTATTGTGGTTTGTTTAAAGTGCTATCTTTCCTTTAATTGTTTAAATTCCGCTGTTAGCATTTTAATTTGGCATAGTCCTATTCACCCCCCCTCTAGGACATATAGCTCGGCCTTTTTAAGGCGCAACTCGGCAGGTGTCCCGGAACCAGCGATGCTCATGGTACCCTGACTGTGGGGCCCACCTTGATGCATGTGTTGCATATCTACACCGTCCATCCATTTTTCCAGCTCATTTTCTGGCTCAAATACAAATCTCAGGTGGACCCCACCATAGGAAATAGTGGTCAATAAAACTCATATAAAAGTATTATATTGCACGACCGCACAATGAAAATGAGTTGTGCGACTGTGAAACACAGAGTAGTTGACAGAGTGGCTGACTTCAGATGAAATCACCTAGAACAGGCAGAGGTCATGTTGCGTGATTGCGCAATAGTGTCGGGTTACGCGGATTCAACTCTTCTCACATGCGGAGGCCTATAATTACCCCACTCCCCGTCTCATTTGATTCATTCACAAGTGAGGAGCTCCAGAGAAGTCAGAGAAATTCCAAGAATTCTTCAAAGACTTCTTTAGGTATTTTGTGGTGTAATATAGAAGAAGCAAGGAGGAAGAAGAAGGAGATGTAAGACGGGCGCAAGGCAGAAGGTTGACAGTCTCCTAGGGCAGGATCGCACTGATTGGCACCCGCGGCTCGCACGATAATATAAGATGAAATAAGGCAAGTAGTGGCTGAAGTCGTCAAAATGAAAAGGGAAAGGGTACACCCGAGAAAATTCTGTTTCCGAACATCATACCCTCACGAAGTCAAACACGTACCGTTTCTAGCAAAATTTAAGTATCCAGACTTTCAGAAGTTTATTGAGACGGATCACCGGAAGAGTACCTGATGCATTTCATTGCGACTATGGGCAACTTCTCTACGGTCTCGCAGTACTGCTTACGACCGTTCGGATCATCGTTGACAGGAAAGGCCTTCAGATGGTATTCCAGCTTGGCACCAGAGTCTATACGTACCTGGGATCAAAAGCAGGATACCTTTACGACAAAATTCTTCTCGTCTAATAGAGATGTTAGTCTCACTGAGCTGGCTTCTGTACGGTAGCGAGAAGGTGAACCAGTAGAGAAATTCATCGACCGATGGAAGACTCTGGGGGCATCATGCCGACAGCTCCTCGGGGAAAAGGAATGGGTGAAAATGTGTCTGAACTCCATGGAAACGGGAGTCGCATTTAGGTTGACAAGCACCAATATACGGACTTTCTGCGACCTCGCCACAAAAGCTCATGCACTCGAAGCCATGACCAGGAAAATGCCTACTTTCCAGACTGAAATGACACGTCGAGGTTGTAAGTGCTATAGTTGATAGCCTCACTATATTGTCAAATTTGTGGTGCCAAAGACATTGTATGTATCTTGTTATGAAGTTTGCATACGGGAATAACAAAGCTCTACATATGATGTGCCAAGTCTCACAAAATCAGCTTCTATAGACAAGCAATGTTCACAAGTCAAGAAGTCTCAAGAATGTGAGATTGTTTAAACTTTCAAGTCTCAAGATCTCAAGATGCTTTCAAGTTCAAGCTACTCCAAGATCTCAAGTTTCATTATACTCAAGGTCACTCATTGTCACGACCCTCAATCTAGTGTTACTAAACACCAGATTTTGGTTGACAGCCTCCGTAGAACTCCGATTCTTGGGACTTTCAAATAGCACATACTAAGTCCCATAAGCGGGGCTCCACAAGGAGGATTTCTGAAAGTAAAACCAACAAACATGTTGCATTTCTCAAAATTTCATCATATACAATATATATTACTGTGTACAACTGAGCACCTCAGGGCAAACCAAAACATAAACCACATCATATTTACTATACCTGATGTACATATGCAGGGTATTACAAAAAAAAATATACACTGATATGTACAAAGCAAAAAGGGCAACTGGAGTCTGTAGCCTCTACTCCTGCAGCTCCCTACTCTCACCTGAAAAAAATAGAAAGGAAAGCTTGAGCTACTAAGCCCAGTGAGTGCGTGTGTGCCGTGAAAATGCATATTTCATGTCATGCTCATTTAATGCACATGAATACACAGGCTTCCAAATCATTTTATATATAGAGGTGGGACTTCTACCCACTTGTAACATACACACGCTTTCAACATTTCCACAACTTTTCATATTTCCCAATTGGATCACCAAAGTCTAAAACAGAGGTGGGACTTCTACCCACTTGTATAGACTTTTCCACCGTGGTCAACTACAGAGGTGGGACTACATAGTTCACGGGCTGAACTAGTCTAACCCACTTGTATTGAACCTCACTATCTGCCTAACAGCGAGAAGTCATAAGTCGCCTGGCAAAACAATAGCGGACAATTTACGAGCTCGTCACACACAACCTATCTTTGCTTGCCCATAAGCAGGTCAGGTCAAACCTCTCAACCAATCGACACACGTCAGTGGGAGTCGCTGCCTACTTTGGTATTTCAGCATTTCAGCGCTCTGTTCTTCCACCCGGTCTAAGCATTGGTCGCTCCCAATGGTACCAATCGGGGTTTAGGGACTTTCACCCACGGACCCTCTATCATGTCCTGTCGAATTACACATTTCCGGTGTGGTGTCCAACTCAAATTATAACAACGTATGTTTCATCGCATTTACAATCATCGTATGTATGTATGCATGAGTCCACACACAAGCATAACAGATCATTTCATTTTTTTATTTTAAAGGCAAACAGAGGACGACCTTCCTCTAAGGTCCCCTCATATCTTTAAGTTCCCCATAGGGGTCTCCTGTAATGCATCCTGTATCTAGACGGTTCACAGACAATTTACAGACTACACATCGTCTGTCGCAACACAACCCACTAAGATCACTATACCATGGTATGAATCATTCATGCTCAATCATATAATGATACATCAACTATGAACCATGCATTTGATATGCACATAACTTAGCCAATCTAACTCCAATCTAAAACTTCATTCTGCTATAAGACGTCATGCCACAAACATGCTTTTTCGCAGGAAGTAACTACATTACAAGGATGAAGGATCTTTCTTTGAAATATTTTGTCAAACAGGTAGTGGGCGGACTTTGTAGGACTTTGTAAGGGACAGCTAAACAAAACTAACTCATCTCTATCATCCAACCTTCCATTAATAATCTCACTAATTAAATCAGGAAAATCCAGCAATAACCTTCAGAAAAATCCAACGAGAACATAACCCAAACGAACATCCAACAATATGCGAACCTAAATCCAATGAGAACATAACCCAAACGAAAATCCAGCAATATTCCGCAATTCCAGCAACCAATCCAGTAAGAATCTGACCCTAAATGAAATTCAGCTATAACCTAACCCTAATACAGCAATTCCAGCCATACCTAACACTAATACAGCAATTCCAGCAATACCTAACCCTAATACAGCAATACCTACTTCCAGCAATACAATCCCTAATTTCAGCAATACTTAATTCCAACAATCCCTAATTCCAGCAATATTCTAACCTTCATACAGCAATTCCAGCAATACCTAACCCTAATACAGCAATACCTACTTCCAGCAATACCTACTTCCAGCAATACCTAACCCTAATTTCAGCAATACTTAATTCCAGCAAAAAGGGTTTTGAAGGCAACCCCAACATACACATGCGTGCTCCTAATCTATGCACTCACCTGAAAGTATCAGAGGTTTGGCTCTCAACCTCAGCTTCTCTTTCTTGTCTTCTTCTTCTTCTTCTTTTCCTCTTCAACTAGAGTGTTGGCTGGAAATGAAATGTTTGAAAGAGGTTTAACCTATTTATAGACTTGTAAATGGCTTTTAGCTAAAAAGGGAGTTATGGGATGTTTTGGGATAATATTTTAGAAGTTTAAACTTATGGTGGTAATAAACAAAATGTTATGTAACTGATTTAACAAAAAGTATTCCAAGGATTTAAAAAAAAATCGAGGTCATTTGAGTTATTTTATTAAACTATACATGTACATATCGATGCGTAACTTACAATCCAGGTGTCATATTGACATGCCGTTTTCGTCAGTAACTCCGTAACTTGACTACGACTACAACGGTTAGGCTCTCCGACTTAACGGATTTGAAAACTCGATGTTGGCGGAGCCCCACCTAAAATAAGGACATAATGGTCATTTCTCAGATTGTTTAATTTTAAGTCCGTATCTTAACATTCGGACATTGGGTTGACATACGGCTTGCGGCTCGATAATGGAACAATATTATGATCAAGTCAAAATATTCTCGGGGCCAATGGACCTACAACCAACGGCTATCTAGTGTACAAACCAGATTTCTGGGGTATAGGGTCTTACAACTCTCCCCTCCTTAAAACAATTTCGTCCTCGAAATTTATTTCAAAACATATCATAACAGTACATAACCATATCAGAGTTATACGTACCTAGGAATTAAATAGATGAGGGTAACGACTGCGTATCTCTGCTTCCCGTTCCCAGGTTGCTTCTTCTACAGAATGATAACCCCATTGGACTTTAACTAAGGGAATGATTTTCGTACGAAGAACTTGTTCTTTTCTATCCACGATACAAATTGGCTGCTCGATATAGGATGCATCTTCTCGAACTGCTAAGGATTGCCAATCAATAACAGGTACTATTATCTTCGGATCACATTTACGGAGCATCGAAACGTGAAAAACATTATGAACTCTAGATAATTGGGGTGGCAAAACAAGACGATAAGCTACAGGGCCAACTCGTTCAACAATATCAAAGGGCCCTATAAACCTCGGGGCTAACTTTCCCTTAACACCAAATTGTACTACACCTTTTACTGGTGAAACTCGGAGATATACTCGGTCTCCCTCGACAAACTCTAAGGGTCTACGCCGGCGATCTGCAAAACTCTTCTGTCGGCTTTGAGCTGTAAGCATACGTTGTCGAATAAGATCAATCTTTTCAGACGTTTGCCGGACAATATCAGGACCTAAAAGACATCGCTCACCAATTTCAGTCCAACAACTTGGGGACCTGCAAGGTCTACCGTATAACGCTTCATAGGGTGCCATGCCAATAGTAGCCTGAAAACTATTATTATACGCAAATTCTGCTAACGGCAAGTGGTCGTCCCAACTACCAGAGAAATCTAAGGCACATGATCTAAGCATGTCCTCGAGAATCTGGTTAACTCTTTCGGACTGCCCATCTGTTTGTGGATGATATGCTGTGCTAAATTTTAAAGCCGTCCCCATTGCTTTTTGAAAACTCTTCCAAAACTTTGATGTAAACCTCGGATCTCGGTCAGATACAATTGACACAGGTACACCATGTAATCTAACAATTTCATTGATAAATAAAGTTGCGAGTCGATCTGTAGACCAAGAATACAAATAGGAAGAAAGTGGGCTGTCTTTGTCAAACGGTCTACAATAACCCATATAGCATCATGTCGACGTAAGGTTCTTGGTAAACCCACAATGAAATCCATAGTTACATGTTCCCACTTCCATACTGGTATCTCAAAGGTTGCAATTCCCCTGCCGGCTTTTGATGCTCTGCCTTTACTCGTTTGCATACATCACACTCTGACACATGCCTAGCAACTTCACGTTTCATTCCAGTCCACCAAAATTGCCTTTTCATGTCCTTATACATCTTCGTAGATCCTGGGTGGATAGTAAACTGAGTGCGATGTGCCTCATCCATAAGGGTCTTCTTCAATTCTGAGATATCTGGAACATATAATCTGCCCTGAAACCGAAGTCCACCATCCAAACCTATCTGCCACTCCGGTTGATTTTTCCCTATTATCACATCTTTACAAAACAACGCCCATTGATCAAACTGTTGGGCTTCTATTACTTGGGATATCAAAGAGGGCTGAACCGTCAAGTTTGCTAATTGTACAACTGAGGACTGTAGAGTCATCTCAAAATCGAATTCAGCTATATCTTCTACCATTTTCCACTCTCGCATCATCAATTGTGCCACTTGGGCCTGCGGCTGACGACTTAACGCATCCGCCACCACATTAGCTTTTCCTGGGTGGTACTGAAGATCAAAATCATAGTCTTTCATCAATTCCATCCAACGTCTTTGCCTCATATTCAATTCGGCTTGGGAAAAGAGGTATTTCAGGCTCTTATGATCCGAAAAAAGTTCAAATCGAACCCCATACAAGTAATGCCTCCATACTTTGAGGGCAAAAACTACTGCTGCTAACTCTAGGTCATGTACGGGATAATTCTGCTCATGAGGCCTAAGCTGGCGAGATGCATATGCTACTACCTTTCCCTGTTGCATTAGGACACACCCCAAACCTATAAGCGAGGCATCTGTATAAACAACGAATCCCTCACTCCCAGATGGAAGAGTGAGAACCGGTGCCGTCGTAAGACGAGTTTTTAGTTCCGCGAATGCCCGCTCACAGGCTCCACTCCAAACAAATATTACATCCTTTCGAGTCAATCGAGTCAGTGGGGCAGCTATACGAGAGAATCCTTTAACAAAACGTCTGTAATACCCTGCTAGCCCTAAGAAACTCCGAATCTCAGATGCATTCTTTGGCTGTTTCCATTGCAAAACTGCTTCAACCTTAGTTGGATCAACTGAAACTCCATTCTTCGACACTGTGTGCCCCAAAAATTTTACCTCTTCCTGCCAAAACTCACATTTTTCCAGTTTAGCATATAGTTGGTGAACACGAAGGGTTTGCAACGTCATTTCTAAGTGACACTCATGATCTTCCCTTGTCTTTGAATAGATTAAAATATCATCAATAAAAACAACAATAAACTGGTCCAAATAAGGACGGAAGACCTCATTCATCAACTGCATAAAGACTGCCGGTGCATTAGTCAGACCAAATGACATGACCTGAAATTCAAATTGTCCATAACGAGTCACAAAAGCTGTCTTCGGGATATCCTCCTCTCGAACCCGAATCTGATGATACCCAGACCGTAAATCTATCTTCGAGAAATACTGCGCACCACTCAACTGATCGAATAAATCATCTATTCTTGGGAGCGGATACTTGTTTCTAATCGTAACCTTATTAAGTCCACGATAATCGACACACAACCGTAAAGAACCATCCTTCTTCTTTACAAAAAGCACAGGCGCTCCCCAAGGTGAAGTACTCGGGCGAATAAACTCCAAACGACGTAATTCATCTATCTGTCTTTGCAACTCACGCAACTCTAATGGTGCCATACGATAAGGGGCTCTTGCTATAGGGGCAGTGCCAAGGATAAGATCTATTCGAAATTCTGTACGCCTAACAGGTGGCAAACCTGGAATTTCTTGAAAAACATCTGGAAAATCACGTACTACCAGCAACTGTTCAATACCTACATCTTTGGACTCGTCATGAACACAGGACATCAAAGTCTCTATAAACTTATCTTTAGGATCAGCCACAAACTGAAATCGAGGATGGTCAGGTATAGAAAAGGTGACTGTCTTAGCGGTGCAGTCCAACACTGCATGATACTTGGATAACCAATCCATTCCCAAAATCACATCATATTCTAACAACTCCAAAACATAACAATTGATTGGAAGGGCATGCTCTGCTATGTAAACATGACAGTCCTGACATATAGAACTCAACACTGTTCGTTTCCCTAAAGGAGTCAAGAGCTCTAATCCCTTGGTCATCGATGTTCTCGGCAATTCCAACGACTGACAAAAACTATCTGCTATAAATGAATGTGATGCGCCAGAATAAAAAGGACACGTGCAAAAAGGGATGATACTACAAGAATACCTTCTATGACTCCTCCCTTAGTCTGAGAATCTCCCTTCTGGATTGTATAAACACGAGGCTGCGTCTGAAGGGGTACGGGTTGTTTACCTTGCTGCCGCTGTGACTGCTGTTGAGACTGTTGTTGTTGAGGCCTATACTGTATCCTATATGGTGGCCTTTGCTGCTGGGGCTGCTGATGTCTAAGTGGTGGACCTGGCTGCTGTTTCTGCGGATTTGGACAATCCTTTTTACGGTGCCCTATACCACCACAATTATAACAGGCTCCGAAAATGTCGCTGAGGAACAGACGGTAATACTGGGGGTCTGACATCAGGTCTGGCTAAAACCTGTCGTGGAGGAACAGATGGTGATACTAGGGGTCTTACATCAGGTCTGGCTGCATTATCATATCTAATGTAGGCCTCTTTGGGGATAAAAAGGGCTGAAAACTACCACTCTCTAACATAAATCTCCTCTTCCTTTGTTGATTAGAAGTAGATGGATGCATACTTTGTTGTTGGTTCCAATCAGACTCAAAAATCTGTGCCTTCGCTACTACGCCCTCAAGAGTTGACAACTCAAACCCTCTCACTTGAGATCGCAAACTAGGACGTAAACCATCCTCAAATTTCCTCGCCTTCAGATCATTATCGGCTACTAAATGTGGAGCAAAACGAGATAATTCTATAAAACGAGCTTCATAGTCAGCAACAGACAGCTCACCCTGAACCAACGACTCAAATTCATGTGCTTTCTGACGATGAACAGCTACGGGGAAAAACTTACGATCGAACTGGTCTTTAAACGCTTCCCATGTCCACACAACTTTTGGATCTGAACGTACAACTGACTTCCACCATTGTTCTGCCTCTCCTTGCAATTGATAAGTCGCTAAGGTAACACATTGCTTGGAAGTACAACCCATAACTTGAAAAAGTTTCTCTATTTCTGACTTCCATAACTCGGCTGCCATAGGATCTGGCTTGCCAGAAAAACAAGGTGGATCTAGACGTCTAAACTCCATAAAAAGAGCACTGGCCCGCTCCTGCGCTGATGTCTCAGGAGTAGAACTAGATCGCTGCTGTTGATTAGCTGTAATAGTTGACATAGTCTGCAACAGTTGTTGAAGTTGTGTTGCAGGAATAGGTATAATTGGATCTGGAACAGAATTTGACGTAGATTTTGACTTAGATTTGGGTTGCACTGGAGGAGTCTGAACAGGATTCTTTCTAGGCGGCATCCTATAGATAAAACACCAATTAGCCTAAACGAACAAGTAAATCTATACAATATACATACTAATACATAACCAGAACAAGTAAATCTATACAATATACATACTAATACATAACCATACAACTCATTTACGTCGCAAAACATGAACCTAACAACTCTAACACAACAACATATAGTAAATACATTATGATTTATGTAGATAGTTCCCAGATCATGCTCTGATACCATTTTCTGTCACGACCCTCAATCTAGTGTTACTAAACACCAGATTTTGGTTGACAGCCTCCGTAGAACTCCGATTCTTGGGACTTTCAAGTAGCACATACTAAGTCCCATAAGCGGGGCTCCACAAGGAGGATTTCTGAAAGTAAAACCAACAAACATGTTGCATTTCTCAAAATTTCATCATATACAATATATATTACTGTGTACAACTGAGCACCTCAGGGCAAACCAAAACATAAACCACATCATATTTACTATACCTGATGTACATATGCAGGGTATTACAAAAAAAATATACACTGATATGTACAAAGCAAAAAGGACAACTGGAGTCTGTAGCCTCTACTCCTGCAGCTCCCTACTCTCACCTGAAAAAAATAGAAAGGAAAGCTTGAGCTACTAAGCCCAGTGAGTGCGTGTGTGCCGTGAAAATGCATGTTTCATGTCATGCTCATTTAATGCACATGAATGCACAGGCTTCCAAATCATTTTTATATAGAGGTGGGACTTCTACCCACTTGTAACATACACACGCTTTCAACATTTCCACAACTTTTCATATTTCCCAATTGGATCACCAAAGTCTAAAACAGAGGTGGGACTTCT
This sequence comes from Magnolia officinalis, assembly GCA_021015155.1. Classification (NCBI taxonomy): domain Eukaryota; kingdom Viridiplantae; phylum Streptophyta; class Magnoliopsida; order Magnoliales; family Magnoliaceae; genus Magnolia; species Magnolia officinalis. The sequence goes on from JAJHSJ010000009.1 coordinate 39,867,856, forward strand.
ACCCACTTGTATAGACTTTTCCACCGTGGTCAACTACAGAGGTGGGACTACATAGTTCACGGGCTGAACTAGTCTAACCCACTTGTATTGAACCTCACTATCTGCCTAACAGCGAGAAGTCATAAGTCGCCTGGCAAAACGATAGCGGACAATTTACGAGCTCGTCACACACAACCTATCTTTGCTTGCCCATAAGCAGGTCAGGTCAAACCTCTCAACCAATCGACACACGTCGGTGGGAGTCGCTGCCTACTTTGGTATTTCAGCATTTCAGCGCTCTGTTCTTCCACCCGGTCTAAGCATTGGTCGCTCCCAATGGTACCAATCGGGGTTTAGGGACTTTCACCCACGGACCCTCTAATCATGTCCTGTCGAATTACACATTTCCGGTGTGGTGTCCAACTCAAGTTATAACAACGTATGTTTCATCGCATTTACAATCACCGTATGTATGTATGCATGAGTCCACACACAAGCATAACAGATCATTTCATTTTTTTGTTTTAAAGGCAAACAGAGGACGACCTTCCTCATGAGGTCCCCTCATATCTTTAAGTTCCCCATAGGGGTCTCCTGTAATGCATCCTGTATCTAGACGGTTCACAGACGGTTTACAGACTACACATCGTCTGTCGCAACACAACCCACTAAGATCACTATACCATGGTATGAATCATTCATGCTCAATCATATAATGATACATCAACTATGAACCATGCATTTGATATGCACATAACTTAGCCAATCTAACTCCAATCTAAAAATTCATTCTGCTATAAGACGTCATGCCACAAACATGCTTTTTCGCAGGAAGTAACTACATTACAAGGATGAAGGATCTTTCTTTGAAATATTTTGTCAAACAGGTAGTGGGCGGACTTTGTAGGACTTTGTAAGGGACAGCTAAACAAAACTAACTCATCTCTATCATCCAACCTTCCATTAATAATCTCACTAATTAAATCAGGAAAATCCAGCAATAACCTTCAGAAAAATCCAACGAGAACATAACCCAAACGAACATCCAACAATATGCGAACCTAAATCCAATGAGAACATAACCCAAACGAAAATCCAGCAATTATTCCGCAATTCCAGCAACCAATCCAGTAAGAATCTGACCCTAAATGAAATTCAGCTATAACCTAACCCTAATACAGCAATTCCAGCCATACCTAACACTAATACAGCAATTCCAGCAATACCTAACCCTAATACAGCAATACCTAATTCCAGCAATACAATCCCTAATTTCAGCAATACTTAATTCCAACAATCCCTAATTCCA
>JAJHSJ010000009.1:39869243-39966276 GCA_021015155.1 Magnolia officinalis
TTGAGATTGCATTTTACTCTTCAGTATAGTTTATTTATTCCTCTTCGGTTTGAGTTCTTGATACAAAGACTTTCTAGAAATCAGTTGTCCTACCATAAACTTTGGTTTTTGGTGTAAGGTTGTCCTTAAAACAACTTTTGTATCAACCTCTCAATACTTGTTTATTGAGGTTACTTTTCCATTTCAGCATTGTGAATTGTTTTACTTTATTTGCCTATCTCTTTATGAAATTTCGATGTAATTATTTTAAATTTGGCGTTGTCCTATTCACCCCCCCTCTAGGACATATAGCTTGGCCTTTTCACAGGTCCAAATTGGGTAGCGGCAAATGTCACAGACCGAGAAATAAAAAGGGATGACCCCCATGACCGACAAAGGAGTGACAGGAGAGAAGACAGAGATCGTTACATGGGTCAAATGACCAACAAACGGCCCAGAAAATATGATAATCATAAGGGTACATGTTTGAAAAAGAAGACGTGCTTCCCATGATGAACCAGTTACTGGCTGCCGAGACGATCGAATTGCCCCAATTAAAGCGCCCAGAATAAGTAAGGAAGATGAAAGAGAAGAATTATTGCCACTATCACCTTATGCTTGGACACCCAACTAAAAATTACGTCACGATTCTGTATCCTGGTCCACTTCTATGTATGAGGAGAAATCAACGCCTTCGTTGTTGTCTACATCATCAGCACTGAAACTCCTGCCTCCCTCGATGAAGATACTTCCATGATGCCAGGGAGAATATGAGGGATGTGCTATGGGATGCTGATTGGCAGGACAGGTGGTGTGTCATGCAGAAGAGGTGAATAATTGTCATTGAACGATATAAAGACGTTGGCCACCAACGAATAACTAAATTCTTCGTAGTCCAGAGGCTCCTCCTCTATAGGAGTAGCCACTGCCGTGGGAGGAGTAGATACATTATGCACCTTTCCTTGATCAGTCATGGCGGCTTCAACAATGGCATCCTCGCAATCCCCAATGTCTATTTCACCTTCTTCATTTAAGTTGTTATCTTCAGGAGGTCCATCCCTAGTATCAGAGCTACTACCAAAGGATAAATCCTTATCATCATTGTTTGATGATGAAGTCGACTTTTCAACAAGTACTTGCTTGCCTTTCCCAAAAGAACCAGCCTCATCAGTCTGTACCTATCTCTTCGTAGTCACAGGGGTGGGAGAAATGTCCTCCTAACTTTAATGTGTTTGGGGAGTGCAAGATCATGTTTGAGATTGAGTCGTTGGTGAGGAAAAGCTTTAACGGGCTGACTGCAGCAAAGGTGATGCGGCCAAAGATGCGACTTTATTCTTAGGTTGTCCTGTTACTTCCCTCGTAGGAGTATAAAGAGCAGTTGTCTGCACTAATGGGGTTGGCTCATTGCCCCTTTCTGACGGGATTGGGGTCCTGGTCGTGGCAGCCTGTCCTCCTGACATCCTTAGAATGTCCAAGGGAATCCCATAAGCAATCCAACCCTCCAGAGTGTTAGCCTGCTTTATCTGATGGATGAGCTCCTCCAATGAAATCTTCAGGAAGGCCTGGTCGGGAGTGGGGGCATGGTCCCTCTCCACTATGTATCCAATCCCTTGTTCCATTCTGTAATTCCTCAATATTGGGGGAGGAACCTAGACAAAGTAATTCACGGAGTGACAATGACGAACAAGGAAAGACTGGTGCGCCCACCAATGCATCTAATAGTAAGAGGCACAAACAGAGTGATTATAACCTGGAAGAATAAAATGAGAGCTGGTGCGCACAATCAGTAATTGCTTCCATATTAATGCCTAATTTTATGGGCCCACCCCAAAGTTTCTCATAATGCGGGTCACTGCTCTGCAATCTTCTAGTAGATCGTAGCCAAATTGGCGAGCGAACCTACTAGGATAGTAGGGCTCGCGCCAAATTTCACTCCCTTCCCTTAGAGGAAGAGTGCTTGATCGAATGTAGATTAAAAAAACCCGTTCGCTCGGGGATAGGGAGTTATCGACTTATCATCCACAGCATCTTTGTCTTTGGTTAAACTGGAGAAAGGGAATTGGAAAATGTCGATAAAGTCAGTGTTCTCGATCTTATTGTAGGGTTTCTTGATCATCTTCCATCCTTAATAGTGCCACAATGGGAGGCGATCCATATTCACATAGGCTTTCTCTGGCTCATCGTATGTCAATGGAAAGTATACTCCGAGCCAACTAGCGAAATAGTGCCATGGTGGGTAAGTTGATGATGCTCCAACAGCTGGGCTCTTGCAATGCATGTCAACTTTGCCGAAGGTGCGGTATAAGGAGTAGAGGACTAGAGGAGCCAGTGAATACTTTCTTCCTTTCGTCAAGGAGGGACGGACAACATTAACCCACTTGGAGCTTGAAAGTACTATCAGGTTTAACTAATAAGCCAAGAAAGTGGCAAGCTCGCCAGAAGCAATGTATTTAGTAAGTCCTTTGATCTTTTGGCGAAGACTTTTGAGTTCCTGTGAATGATTCCCCGTAAAGTTGCGTAATCAGAAGATAGTGTAATTAGTAGCTGGAATGAAAATTGATAAAAATGTATATACGTACAAGCATAGACAATGTGGCAAGGAGCAATATACGTACCGTAAATCCTTGGTGAAGTGCGCGAGCCAGGTGAGGTGTCACACCCCAAACTAGAAAATCGGGCCCACAACCGATCACCGAATCTGGTGCTGACAGCCTCCGTAGTACCCCATTCTCGGCTTCTAGCGCCATACGCCAGATTTCGATCCTAGGATCTTACAAGGAGGATTTTCAACGTACATTTGTCTCATAAGAAGCAGAACCACAAGTATACCCAAATCACAAAGGCAACATCATCATCACATATCCACTAATATAAATATTTGAATACAATACTGAAAGGAAAATACATATGTAAAAAATCAAAGCTCCAGAAGTCCGCTGCATGCTCCAAGCTCAATACTGCTGCGACCTAACATTACCTCACGCATCTATCGTACTGTGGACACTGGAATTCGACATCCACGCTGATGTATGTATTTGGGATGGGATTAGGCTGATTTGTTATTGTTGGAGTCGCCACTAGCCGAAAAATCTTAGAATCCTGTGGCCGGCTAGAACCACGGAACACGTTAAGGTTGGAGAAATCCGAAGACTCTCCCTCCTTAAATTGACTCCTGGTTTGTGATCAGTGATTCCAGGTAAGGGACCTCGGTTACAAAGAGGGAAGGTGTTAGGCACCCTCTCTACCCGTACAAATGTATGGTCTCTACTTATTGTGGTAAAATGATCTCAAGGGATGATGATGATACTGTGGTCATGATGGGACTAGTCACACGTGGATTTCTGATGTGGCAAGATCCGAGATTTCAGTAGGCCACAGAGCATACATCCGACAATGTGTCTAGAGGGCTGATGTGATGATGCTTATGTGAAAAGGCAAAGAAAAAGTGGACTAGGTCTCTAGGAATTTCTGATGTGATAGGGTCCAATGTACTGCAAGTCACAGAGCATACGTTCACTAGAATCTAGAGAAGCAGGGGGTTTGAGAAGGGAGTAGATGTCATGATGAATGCTTGTGGGATGATGGACCTTTGGCTTGATCTCGAGTAGGCTAAAACATAAAGTGGACCATGACCAATTTGGGTTAGGCTTATGGGTTGGAAGGGTTGAGTTGAGGGTTAGGGGGTGGCTGAAAAAATCTGCATTTTGAGGGGCTTGGGAGCTCCTTCCCTTTCCCTCACTCTCTTCCTCACTGACTCTCTTTCTCTCCTACTCTCTCTCTCTCTCTCTCACTCCCTCTCTTGGTTGTTAGGTGTCTTTGAAATGAGAAGAGGAGAAGGCTATTTATAGCCTTTTCCAATGGTTGAATGGTAAATAGTGGGTTTGAGAGGGTTAAAAGCTGAGGTGGCAAGTGGTGCTTGGTGGAGAGGAGAGAGATGTCACATGGCCTTCTCTCATTGGCTTATGGGGCTGGTAAATTGGTAAATAGTGAAGGTAGGGGGGGTAATTTTGAAGAAAAGTTGACTTTTGGACGCTGGGACAGCTGTCCACACGCGGGCGATGAGCGGCGGTAGCCGAAGTACCGCAGGCCGCAGTCAGACTACCGCTTGGGCCTGGTTCGGGCCGGGCTCGCGCGTGCGGGTTTCATGTGGTGCTCTAGTTCATCCAGTGGTCTCCTTTTTGGATTTTTGTGGCTCAAAGTGGTGGGTTTCGGTGCAGATAGGGGGTTCTGGCTAGGGTATAGGGTATAAGCGAGGCTGTATGTGTGCTGAACAATTTGGATTACGGTTTCAGGTTATGGATTGGGGGTTTAGGGACTTTTGGGTCATGGTTTTTGGTTTAGGCTGGGACTAGGGTTTGGTCTAAGGCATGACCATGGTTCCTGGATAGTCTTAGCCTTCTCAAGACGTTAGCTTGGGTGGGGTGTCTACAGATGCCCGTCTTTGGCCAAGGTTGCAAGCAACCGAAAGCCAAAGCAAGTGGACACCCCACCTTTCTGGTCAGAAAGGATAGTGACTCAAATTTGTTGCCTGTCATTGTATCATTGTCAGTTGACTGTTTAGAGAAAGATGACTTGCATACATTACAAGGGTCGAGGAAAACGTTGTGATTGTCCCCTGCGCATTCGTCGCAGCTTTACGGGTCACCAATCACAACCCTTTCACGTTAGATTGTTGATAGCATCGGAGAGTAAGTCTGAAAAGTAAGGGCCTCTGCGCATTTATCGCGGCTTTACGAGGATTCCCATACTGTTTGGTCTGTCGTTTCCTTTGTTACATAATCATCCTGGGAGTATTCGTTCCGTTTGATCGTCAAAGTGGTTAGCTACCCTTCGCGTTGGTGTGGCCTTACGGGGAACTCACTACACCGACTTGGACTTGATCAAATTTTCTGAACATCCTGGACTGGGTATGTGCAGGTAATATTTTACTGTGCAGTCTGCTGATTCTGATACTTTGGTTACAATGGATTGCTGTCACTTTGAGTTTGATTATTCTTTCTAGAGGTAGATCCAATCATTTTTACTGGCATCCGTACGACTGTCCAGATATAGAGATCTGACCAATCGTACATGTACATGTACGGATTCGATCATCCTTCGGGGAAATCGAGAGAGATTGAATCTTATTTAGCTGTTTGCACTGACCGCAACTGGAGAATATAGAAGATTCCTCAGTGTATTGCGCGCTGCGTGCATTTTCAAAAATTTTGGTTTTGAAAATCTATTCCCTTTGGAGCTAGACTCCTTGGGGATTTTATTTGACAAGATTTTTAGAAAGTATCCGTTCGATCTTGCGGATAGGCGTCGTCGTCCGATTTTATTTGCAGCAAAGTCAGACGGCCTCTACTAATAAATTAATGGTGCTAATGATTTAGAAGAGACAAACCTTTTCGAGGCCATACTCACTGGGGAGTTATTTTGTATTAGTCTGGCAAATTTTGGTAACTTCTGGGACTTTTGAGATTCTTTGTTTTTTGGAATTTTTGAGAGATTTTTGGAATTTTTTTGTAGTTTTTTTAAAAAGGATTTTTTGGGTAATCTTGAAAATTCGGGGGCTGTTTTGGTATTTTGAAAACTTGGGGGTTATTTTGGTAATTTTGAAAACTTGGGGGCTGTTTTGGTAGTTTTTGAAAATTTTGGGTATTGTCCAACGGTTAGAGGGAAAAACCGGTTGCTCACAACCATCCTAGGGAACAGGCCCGCTGTATTCCCGAAGCTAAGGAGGCCTTTCAGGCCTCTCGTCGGCGTCGCATTCTGGAGGATCCACGTGTGATGAAGTGGTATCTGGGAGAGAGACTTTTTTGACAGTTGACTGACAGTCCTTTGGTACCACTTAGTCCGCCGTATGGGCCTTCTGACTGGAGATCGGTGCCTGAGAGAGAATTAACGGCTGCCTTAGAGGGTTACGATGCCAGCGCCTTTATTGATCTGGACAGAGAGTACAACTCCTGGTGTGAGTAGTTTGGCATTGGTCCGATCTTGCAGCCCGGCTATGCCCCTGGTGGGGGCGCACGTTTTGCTAGAGGAGGGATCTTGGGACCCTATTTTCATCACAAGGACACTGGCGCTTATCTTCCTGATGATGATTAGTTCCTTGTATCATGCAATCTTGTATCCCTGGATGTGGAATCCTCATGTTTATATAAATTCTCAGTTGGTCAACATTGCTCCCTTTTGATTGTTGTGTTTGATTACTTTTTGCGATCCTAATTGAGTGCACGGATGTTTGTTCTTAGGTCTTGGTTTGCCAAAGCAGATCCTGCCTGAAATCCTCCCGAAAGTGGGTCCGGGCGGCAGTTAGACTGCCATGGGCGGTATTCGGACTGTCGCCCACTGACTTTTTTCCTTCCGTTCTGTCCTGTCAGTGGTGCAGCGATGCAAAAATATTAGGTCTGCAGGCGGTAATCTGGGTGCCGCATCCGTTCATCTTTTCTTCCAGCGAGTACCCTTCCTCTCTGCTCATTCCTTTTGCTCTTCCTCTTTTATTCTCTGTCCCTGTCCATTCGTCCGTCACTTTTGTTCTTCCCCTTGTCCTCTTCTTCTTCTTTTTGTCTTCGTTCTTTGTCCTCTTCTTTCTTTGGCTTCTTGTTTCCTTTGGCTTTACTATGGCAGGCCATGATGAGGGGTTTGTTGGGTTTATGAGTGGTGGAGAGGTAGGTGGGCCCATAAATGGTGGAGGGGGGCTATTTATGGGAGGATTAATGGGTTCTTTTGAAGAAATAAATGCCATTTATGGCTTAGATTTCTCCTCCAACAATGGTGGTTGTGAGGATGGGCTGATGGGATTGGATGATTTTGATGTGTCCGTACCAGATGGGCCACCAGGATTCGTAGGGGCTGATTGATGAGGGTAGATGGTGAGGATAGTGGTATAGTGTTGATGGACGATGTAGATGTGATGGATCAGGCTTTGGTAGGTGGCTGGCCCCATCTTAGTGATCTGGATGGCTTGGATCTGATAGGTGATGGACTTCCTGTGGATGGATTGGGTCAGATTCTTGGTGCGGATCTCGAGATAGCGTTGGGACAGGTAGCTGTTATCGGGGATCAGGGCACAGGCCTGTTCAGCCACCGTGATACTGCGGCTCCTGGGGCTTGTGTTTTTTAGACTGCTTCTGATGTGACGGTTGTTGGCGGCTCGGGCCCACCTGTTGCAGCTTTTCAGGACACCTTGCGGAATGCGATGAACAAGTCTGGCTTCTTTTGTCATCATGAGATAGACCTATTGGACGAGGGGATGCCCATTTTGATGATTCCCCCGTTGACCCGGGGATTTAGATTGTGGAGGGCATGCCTGTCCGGACCTGTTGATTGCAGTCCTGTGATACTTGTTCAGAGCGTCTGCACCTTTAGATAGAGAGCCTGACCGAGTCCGAGATTTTTGAGTTGAGCTCCTTGGCTTCCGAGAGGTTCTCCATCTCCATTGAGTGCGCTTAGATTGGCGACTGTTGAGTACGGCGCTATATGATTGGGTTCCCTTTTTTGAATTTGTTCTCTTGGAGTTGGGCCCGTCACTGGAGGAGTTCTCACGCCTGTCTAGTCTTTCTCTTACTCGGGAGCCTTACGTTCCTTCATCTGAGCCGGTTCGTTCTTCTGACCTGATCTTCTGGATTGGATTTCTTACTGCTCTTCCCACTGCAAAGGGTAGGGCTGGTGAACTTTCACTTGAGGTCTTGTACGATCGTTGTTTCACTTCTCGAGGTGCCCCTGGATCAGACCGCTAGCTTCAGTGCCTGAATGCGTTGATATTCTGTGTTTTGGCTGAGCTGCTCTTCTCTGGTTGGCAGCGGTCCTCTTTGCCGATTCTGTTGGATGTATTCCGCCGTGTTCTACATTGTAGGAGTATCACTTCAGTGGTGCTGGCCGAGCTCTTCCTAGGGCTGACTGAGTGTTCATTGGGGCAGACCTGCATCCTCCGGGGCTGTTGTGCATTCCTGCTCTTTTCTTTTTTCCTTGTTTGACGTGGTTTTTTTTTTTTGTTTTTCTGCTAGCATCCTGAGCTTGACCCATATCTTTTTGAAGGTTTGGTTGTGGGAGCACCTGTTTATGACTCCCCAGCCTTTATGGCCGGACTCTCGTCGCGGTGACGGGTTGTGCTTGTTGCTTGACGGCCTTCCACTAGGTGTTGAGGCTACTGAGTCGCTTTATCGTTGCATGATCACTCGGCTTCGGGGGTGGGAGATCAGTTGGGAGGCTACTTGGCTTTCTCAGACGCCCCTAATCTGTAGCACTATACGCACTCCTCTATTGCTGCTGGGGCTTCGGGGGTACTTCTCTTATCATCCCGTGCGGTTCCTTCGTCAGTTTAGTTTCTGGCAGGATATTCCAGAGTTCGCTTTCTTTGGATTCGGGCATGCCCCACTTCCTTATGGTCTGCCTGCTTTGTATAGGTGAGTCTAGATTTCCTGGCAGGGATGTTTAGATGCGACGATGCTGGAGCTCGAGTCTTGGGCTCCTCCCATGGCGACGGTACCGTACCAGCGATGGGTGGCGGAGCAGTCACTGTATCGTCGGGTCCCTGGTTGGCATTTGAGGGACTAGGGTGCTGATCAGGACATGGTGGGTGATGCTGCTTCATCATCCTCGTGCGTTGATGATTCATTTGAGGCTTTTGAGGAACGTCCTTTCATTGATCCATCTTTTTTACTAGCCACACATGGTCACCTGATTTCTGAGGTCGCTGTCCTCCGCCATACTTGTTAGGATATGCCTCATCGACTTGCCGTGGGACGACGATATGATGAGAGTATGTTTGCAGCACATCGTCTAGAGAGGGATGAGGTCTTCTACCTGCGCATGGAGGTAGAGAGGCTCAGGCAGGGATTATCACTGTATGAGGGGTAGGAGCTTACCTTTGATCCCTTTTTTCGATTAACTGCTTATTTTTGTATGCATGGACTTTGTTTTTGATACAAAAGGAAAGAAAAGCAGTGTATTTGTAAAAAAGGATTTTAAGGAAATGAAATATTTTTGTTTTGTGCCAAATTTGTCAATGTGCGCTTGCGTTGGATTTATTCTTTAGATGATTGGGATCAGAATCTTGGGCTCAGCCCACGTTGTGTGCAGTAATCTGGATTGTATCCTTAGAGTCTTGGTTCCTGGAGAGGGCGTCGGATTTCGCATCCCTGGATTCGAGCAGAGTTTGATAGAGTACTGATCTGAAGCTGATCCTTCCTTGCATCTCGTTGTGACCTCGGCTGCCTCGGTTTCTTCTGTACTTGCACTTTTACGTTTTGTTTTCTTTTTCTATCCATTTTTGCCAATAGCCCCCTTTCGAGTTTTCACTATGTCTGTCTTTTCCCGTCATTTTTGCCCATAGCGTCCTTTCGGATTTTCACTATGTTCAGGGTTTTTAATCTTGCCTGCCCCTTGGCAGCTGTACAGTTTTTACCCTTGACGCCTTTCCAAGTTTTCACCAAGTCCGCTACATGCCTGTTGTTTTTACTCGAGCCGCCCTTTCGGGTTTTCAACTCGCCCATCCTTCTTAGGCATGTCTTTTCCTCTTTTTTTTTTTTTTTCCTTATTATTACTTTTTTTTGGGGTGCCAAGAGTGATGGAGGAGACGGAGAGACTTCCTTCACAGCCGGCTGACTAGTTACCTTCCTGTCCTTGTCTTTGATTTCAATGGTATGCTGTTTTTTAGGTGGATTGTTTGAGGATGCGGGATGGACTTGTTTTCTCCCCCCCCCTCTTTTTTTTTTTTTTTTTTTTTTTTTTTTTTAAATTTTACTTCCTCCTTTTTTGTTTTCATTCTTCTTTTTTTTTCTCTCTTTTTTTTTTGTGGGAGAAATGACAAGTTTTTCTAATGGGAGAAGTGGCAGATATTTTTGCTTTTGATGGGCACAACTTTGCGATCGTAACCATTGACAAGGTTAGGTGTGGTTACCTGTGATAGATTTTCACGTTGTCGACGTTGATGGGCTCGGAAAGATCTTCTCCTTTCAGATTGATGAGCCGAAGAGCGCCTCCTGGGAGTACTTCTCGAATGATCAGCAGTCCTTCCCACGAGGGTTTGAACTTTCCTCTGGGATCTAGTAGGTGCGGTGGCAGGATACGCTTCATGACCATGTCGCCGACCTTGAAACTCCTCTTTCGGATCCTCTTGTTGTAGGCCCGAGTGATCCTCCGTTGATAACATTAGGAGTGGCTTAGCGCTTGCATGTGCTTTTCATCTGCCAGATGCAGTTGATCATACCTTGTTGCCACTCGTCTTCCTCGACTTCACTTTCCAGCAATATCCGCAGTGATAGGATTTCGATTTCGACTGGCAGCATTGCTTTCATTTCGTATACTAGTTCGTATGGAGTTACGCCTGTAGCAGTCCGTACAGATGTTCGATAGGCCCAGAGTGCGTAGGGAAGCATTTCTGACCAATCACGATATGTCTTCACCATCTTCTCCAGTATGCGAATGATGGTCATATTTGCAGCTTCAACCTCACCGTTCATTTGGGGACGGTAAGGGCTTGAACGATGACGTTGAATTTGGAATTTATTGAGGAATTCGCTCATCCTTTTATTGACGAACGGGGTTTTGTTATCAGTGATGATGGCTTAAGGGACCCCATATCGGCTGATGATGTTGTTCTTCATAAACTTGACCACATGGGATGTTGTGATGGTAGTGTAGGATGTTGCCTCTATCCATTTGGTGAAGTAGTCTATCGCCACCAGGATGTATTCATGCCCGTTTGAAGCTTTTGGGTTGATCTTGCCGATGATGTCCAGCCTCCATACAGAGAAGGGCCATGGTGCTGTCAGATTGTAGAGTTGGGAAGCAGGGGCATGGATCTGGTTCGCATACTCCTGACACTTGAAGCATTTTCTGACGTGTTTGCAGTAATCTGTCTCCATCGTAAGCCAATAATAGCCGAGTCGTACGATCTTCTTTGCCATCATATGTCCATTCATGTGTGGGCCGCATAGTCCTTCATGGATTCTGACATGATCTGTGTTGCTTCTTTCTTGTCCACACAATGGAGAAGGACTTGGTTGAAGGAACGCTTATAAAGAATGCCCCCAGTGATCACGAACTGTGCTGCTAGCCGTTGGATGGTGCGTCGATCAACTGGTGTTGCTCCTTCCGGATATTTCTGATGTTCGAGATATTCCTTGATGTCCCCGTACCATGGCTGATCATTCAGAGATGGCTCAGTTTCGTTGATCTGTAGGCAGAATGCGCGTTCCTCCTGAAGTTCGACAGTAATTCCCATTCAGCAACTCCTTTCGAGATCTCTAGCATCGAGGCGAGGGTAGCCAAAGCATCTGCAAATTGGTTCCTGGCTCGGGACATGTAAGAGAATGTGATCCCATCGAATTCTTCGATTAAATTCTCCAGATAGACATTATACGGGATTAACTTTTCATCCTTGGTCTTCCAATCGCCATTTATTTTATTGACGATGAGTTGCGAATCTCCGAAAACTCGTAGCTTCTTCACGTTGAGGATTATGGCTTCTCTTAGACCGACGATACATGCTTCATACTCTGCTACATTGTTGGTACATTGGAATGCCAATCGCCTAGATATGGGAATTGGGACGTCATCGGGAGAGTAGAGTATGACGCCTATTCCACTCCCTTTTGAGTTTGCAGCCCCATCGAAGAAGAGTGTCCACCCTCCTGCCTTTGTTTCTTCTTCATCCTCAATTAGTAGAATGTCCTCATCAGGGAAGAAGGTCTTCAGCGGTTGATAGTCAGGCAGGGAGTGGGCTGCTAAATGGTCGGCCAATGCTTACCCCTTGATTGCCTTCTGGGTGACATATGTGATGTCGAATTCTGAAAGTAATAGCCGCCATTTTGCGATCCTACCGGTTAGTGCTGGTTTTCGAACAAGTATTTCAATGGGTCCATGCGAGCGAGTAGGAAGATTGAGTGAGCGATCATATACTGTCGTAGCCGTTGTGTTGCCCAGACTAGGGCATGGCATGTCTTTTTTAAGCTGGAGTATTTGGCTTCGTAGCTTGTAAATCGTCTACTCAGGTAGTAGATCACTTGCTCTTTTCTTCCTGTGTCGTCGTGTTGGCCGAGAACACATTCGATTGCTTCTGCTGCGATGGGGATATAAAGCAGCTCGGAGACATGGCATGAGCATTGGAGGATTTAACAAATACTTTTTGATCTTATCGAAGGCTGCTTGACAATCGTCATTTCATTCCTTTGGCGAGCTCTTCCGTAGTAGCTTGAATTTGGGCTCACAGATGGGTGTGAGCTGTGCGATGAATCAGCTGATGTACTGGATCCGCCCGAGGAAGCCCCGAATTTCTTTTTCAGTCTTGGGTGGTGGCATTTCGATGATTGCCTTGGTCTTGGCCTCATCCACCCGGATACCATCTTCATTGACGATGAAGCCTAATAGCTTGCCCCCGGTTGCACCGAAGACCCATTTTTGGGGGTTGAGGCGGAGCTTGAACTTTTCTAACCTGTCGAAGAGCTTTTTGAGGTCATCGAAAAGTCCTTCGATTGTGTGAGACTTGACGATCATGTTGTCCACGTAGACTTCCATCTCCTTATTTATCATATCATGGAACAAAGCAGTCATGGCTCGCTGATATGTAGCTCCAGTGTTCTTCAGCCCGAAGGGCATGACCCGACAGTAGAAAGTTCCCCATGGTGTGATAAAGGAAGTCTTCTCTCAATCTTCAATGGTCATATTGATCTGATTGTAGCCCGAGAAGCTATCTATGAAAGAGAAGATCTTATGTCCAACAGAATTATCTATCAGTGTGTCGATATGAGGCAGAGGGAAGTCGTCTTTAGGGCTTGCCTTGTTGAGGTCGCTGAAGTCGATGCACATCCTAACTTTCCCATCTTTCTTTGGAACCGGTACAATGTTTTTGAGCCATTCTGGGTAGTTAGAGACTACCAGAAACCCCGCGTTGTATTGCTTGATGACTTCATCACGGACCTTCAGGGCCCATTCTGGCTACAGTCTCCGCAGCTTTTGTTTGACAGGCTTCATGTCAGGCTTTGTTGGCAGATAGTGCACTACCAGATCTTCATCTAGCCCTGACATGTCTTCATAAGAGAAAGCAAAGTTGGACAACCTCGGTTTCAGAAACTCTATCATTCTCTGCTTGTGTTCCGGGGAGAGTGATTTACCGATGCGAACCTCTCTGGGGAATTCTGCTGACCCTAAGTTCACAATTTTGAATTCTTCTGCTACAACATTGGCCTTTGTTTCAAATTTTTCGAGAGAATCCTCGAATTCGAGAGCAGTATCATCATTTCCTTGATCCAGGGCTTCATCCAAACCATGAGTTCGAAGTCCAACTCTAGATCGAAATCATACGAGTCGACTTCAAACTCCTGCAATGCATGTAAAGTTTTTTGGCACAGTGGTTTTTGAAAGTTTTTCTATTGTTTTAGTGTTTTGAGGATTTTTTGATGTTTTGTGGTTTTAAGGAATATTTGATTTTTTAGTATTTTTGGGAATATGTGATGTTTTTGTGCTTTGAAAATTTTCTGATTTTTTCGTGTCACCAAGGTGTCCCGAACAGGACGGTGTTGCGAACCATGATTGTTCTTGCCTTGGTTCAGGATACCAACTACTATTTATATTGGCATTTTTTTAGGCTGGCATTGAATGGTTCGCTGACTGATTCGATCGTTAGGGGGGTAGCTGTCCATGGTGGTTCTTTCCCCCGTCCGACCCCATTGTTCTGCTCTGTCCGTTCTTGTGAGTATCTGTCCTAATGACCATGATGTTTACTGGGCTGGGCTCAGAGTCGGAATCTGATTTGATTTCTTCACCCCGCAGTTGGAGCTCTTCTAGTTCCTCAGACTCCTCTTGGGACCTTCACGTCTGTCCAGTCAAGGGCAGGCCATTTTCCCTTGTTGATCCAGTGAATGGGCTGTCTCTGCCCCTTGTGTTGCTGAGCTGGCGGTGGGGATGTGTCCCCCTGACTGTGAGCGGGGATAAGTTCCTCCACGTTCTTGCCTGTATCACCTGTAAGGGACACTCCTGGTTCCGGGTCCCTTGTGGGTGGACCTGTTTCCATGCCCCTAGCTTCATGTGATGGGTCTGGGGGTTCTGCCCTTGGCTTTAGGTGTGCTTTTGATGCCCTGAGGATCCTATCCCACCTTATTGGTGGCCAGATGTACTCTTGGTTAGCATGTTCTGTGAGTTTAAGTTGCTGGAGTTGGTCCTCAAGAGAAATCGTAGTGTCTTCACAAATTGCCCCGGCCTTAATAAACTTGATGGGTGAGCACTTAAATGGTTGACCCTTTTTAGGGCTTTCAATTTGATCCTCAGGTGTCGGCCGAGATCCCAGTCCTTGTCTCTTCATGCTAGCAAGTGCTGGTTTTACCATCATACCTTTGCCATGGAACTCGGTACGATAGTTTAGGATTAGCCGTTCGACAGGAGGAATGACATATTCAACAGCAAGAGGGCGTGGGTTAGCAATTGCATTCACATTTTCAAATTCGAAGCTGTGATACGATATGTCACCTTCTGCATGCTGAATGTCATTCACTGGGATGTCGGTTTCTGGGATGTTGACCGTCATCGGTAAGATGGTTTTTGGCTCGGCCAACACTGAAATGATTCGATTTCCCGAAGGGAATTTAACCCCTTTGATGAAGGGTGGATGGGATGGCTCCAACGGCATGGAGCCATGGTCGCCCCATCAGAAGGTTAAATGAGGTAGGAATGTCAATGACCTGAAACGTGACAAGGGTCATGTCCCGTCCGATTTGTAATTCAAGGTCGATTTCTGCCTCGACCTGCCTTCGGGAGTTATCGAAGGCTCTAACACTCATGGTACTGGTCCTGAAAGCAGACGGTTCTATTCCTAACCGTTTAGCAGTCCTCAAAGGGCAAACATTGAGGCTGGATCCATTGTCAATAAGCACGAGTGGGATCTTGAAATTCTTGTGGCGGGCGACTATGTTTAGTGAGCGTCCGTGTTTACGACCTTCAGGTGGTAATTCATCATCAGAGAAGGTGATAGCCCGTGGTGCAAGAAGCTGTCCGATCATACTTGCCACCATTTCGAGATGTACATTTGGAGAGATATGGGCATCATTTAATGTTTTCGCAAAAATTTCTCGATGCGATCTTGATGTGCATAAGAGTTCCTAGATGGATATTTGTGCAGGAATGGTTTTGAGTTGAGCATCTATGTTATAAGCAGCATTGGTCTTGCAAGTGGTTCCCGACAAAGTTCCTCGGGTTTCTTTCGAATTCTGATTATCTCTCTTGAAATACCTCCCGTTGTTATCCACTTCATCGCATTCTGGGTATTACCATGGGACTGCTTTTGGGTCGTAGGAGGGAACCGTCCTTCCTTCCAGGAATATCAACGGTTCTTGAGGATGGGGAATTACAGTTGAAATGTTTTGTGGTGGATCCAATGACTTTTCTTGAGGAAGCAAAGTTTTCTTCCCCTTTTTGATGTGTGGAAAGGATCCTCTGGGCATGTGCCAGCTGGTGAGGCATTAGGAATGTTGGGGCTTGAATCGGGGGTGCCCCTTGCATGATTAGCGGAGTTAGATCTGGGAGGCCTATTGGGAGGACAATGGGTTCAGGATGTAACATCCCAGATTTTTGCCAATCTGGAATTAGATGTCCTTAGGCAATGGGTCGATCCTAACGCCTTATTAACTTGTCAGAACTCAATCCCACAGTCTAAAATCGCTTCTTAACCCATTTCCTTCACAAATCTCACCTTTCACTACCTTGTTCTTTAAACGTCTCTAAGTACTTTCATATTAGGCATGAATCCCAACGTTTAGGTGATGAAGAACAATGCTTTAGAAATCTGTACAAAGACCCTAGTGCCACCTCAGACAGAAATCGCTCAGGATCAAATCCTTTAGAAATGAGACAAAGTAACTAAGTGCGAAACTAGATTAGCTACGAAATCCGCCTGATCCACTTTAAATACGATCTGCAAGACCGAAAACTTGTAGAATCATTGACGCTAGGTTACCCTAAAATCTAGGATCAATCTCATTACCCAATTGCTCTCGGGAGCACATTGAAACTCCGTATCAGATCTGGACCACACGTCGGAAGTCCGATTAACACAAAGTTAAGGAATTAGGACCGCCTTGCCGGGCTTGAACACCATCTCGGAAATCAAATCCAGATAGTGTCCTAGCGCTATTCGCTTGAGCTCAGAGCGGGGAGTGTGAGAAATGTGAAAATAATTCTAAATTAAATTCAAAATAAATAAATCTGGCACATGTCGCTTGCGGATCAGTATTAAGCAACCCGACCGTCAGAATAAGGCCAAATTACACCCTCAGATCAGGGATATTTCCCCAAATATATCTATGTACTCGAAATCTCTGATCGAGATCCGCTGACCGTTGAACTGAAATTGGTCCGCCATTTGCGATCTGGAATCCCGATTGAAATGAAAACTTAGCCATACCTAGATCTAGTGTTAGTGAGCTTAAGTTCGACCGCACACAGAAAAGGGGCCGCTAGAAGTCCTCCGTTGAGCTGAAACTGACCCACTTTGGATATAACCTAAGTATACCTTGACCTGAAGTCTATTTCGGTGAAGTTTTAGGCTATATAAGGACCTTTAAACCCTCTCTCATTCAGCCATACGAATTTGAGAAAAACCTTAGGAAAGAAGAGAGAAAAGAGAGAGAAAGTGTAGGAGTTGTGGGAGGATTCTTCCTACCCTTTTTTCCTGCCGCTACACAAGCTTCCCCACTCCATTCTAATCGCTTTCCCGGCGATTCCGGCTCTGTTCCTAGGTAAGAAATCCTAACCCTAATCTATTTTGGGGTTTTGATAGTTGTAGGTTATGAAATAGCTAACTATTTCGTTCTATAGGTTGCCAAACTGCTGTATACGAAAGCTTAGCAAATCTATCGACTCCGTTACGATTCTACGACAAAAGGTGCGGACTTTAGGTGTATAGGTTATGGTTTTCAACGCTTTCAATGTCAGATAATGATAGATTCATGATTTGCATGTAATTGCACATGTACAAAGTGCTGTCTGTTTTCCGTTTCGATTAAATACGAAGAATATGGAATTTTGTGTATTCTAGGTATTTGTAGAAAGTACCGTATACGTATAAATTTTGGAAATGTATTTGCCATGATTATTTGCTGTATGAACATATGGTATATGTGTATAACACTTACTTGGCGAGAGGGTTCGCCCTAATACATGTTTTTGCTAATATACACTATGTATGTTAAAATATTGTATTCTAAGTGTTTGTGAAAATGACCGAATGAATATAGAATTCACATTCGTGCTCGCCATGACTGATTGTCATGGATACATGATTGTTGTATAGGCGACACCCCTTTGATGAAAGGATTTGCCCTAAATCACGCCACGACCAATATACACTATATATGCTAAAACGTATAGCCCAAGTGTTTGTAGAAATGACTGAATGAACATGGAACTTGGATTCCTGCTTGCCATGACTATCCATCGTGGGTGCACGCGTGTTATAATTGGGGCAACTCCCTAGTGAAAGGATTTGGCCTTATACCTATGTGATCAACATACGTCATGTATGTTGATGTATGTAGTTTAAAGTGTTCGTTGAAATGACTAAATAAATATGGATTTATGATTTATGCCTGCCAAATGTATTGAATGTAAGAACATGATTGATGTGTATGCGACAACTCCTTTCTATAAGGATTTGTCCTATTCTATGTTGAAATCAACATACGTCATGTATGTTGGAGTGGTGTAGTTTAAGTGTTTGCTAAAATGCCTGTGTGAGAAATTATGTGACGAACTAAGTTTAATAGTGGTGTTTAGATAGGATTCTCAGCTACCTTAGAGATGTATATGATTTCCTCCATGTTGCTTGTTTAATTTAATCGCTTACTATGAAATATATATGTTTGTATTTCCTGTTTATATTGTGCTTTATTACATGTTTTATGACATGCTTGTCAACATGCTTGAATTACTTTGTTTATTTTGCTTTACTCTACATGCTTCTGGTCATGGATTGATTGTGTTCGGGGGCTATGATTATAGTCCAGGCAATCGGTAACGGGATTGAATTCGTGGCTGAGATTCATTTGCAACGTGAGATGTGTTCGACGAACCCGAGTCGTACTTCGGTTGGCGATAGTGGTTGGCCACACGAAGTGCTTATGCGCTTCATATCGTTCAACTTGTTGTGCGCTCGAGCTAGCCGAGCTCGTCAAGTAACCCGATCTATCTTATGTATGTTCACCATGTTTGGACGTTTCTGCTTGAACCTAGGGTATCAAACTTACCAGTGAAATCCCTTTAACCATGGTACCTCGATCCGCTAAGACTCATGAGCCGAGCATGGTGGTATGAGACACCGTGGTCGAGCTGTCGGCCTACGCTGGGGCCACGTGCCTCCCCGTAGTGTCCATTGAGCAACCAGACTCGTGAGCCAATTATGGTGGTATGAGATACTATATTCGAGCTGTCGGCCTACACTGATTGGTGACGAGCCCTTTGTAGTGACCTCGAGCATACTCTGAATTTGCGGTGAGGTGACGAGTTTTACCACGGTGTATAGAGTATGAACTAGGCCTATATCAATTTAGTGATGAACCGTTAAAAAGGTGATGGGGGAGTGGTATAACTAATGCGTGTAATAGCCCTGACAGCCTTTGCAGTGACCTAGAAACACACCATCGTATGAGATTAACTAGGACTGACGACCCTAGAATGGATCATGTTTGGGAATGATACAAGGGAGGTACCTTATTTCCCAATCCTGCTGTTTGAAATGGACTAATAACAACTCGGTAATCATGATCATCATCGCATTGCATGTGCCTGGAAGATGTGGAACACTGAGGAATGCAAGCATGCCGCGAACGTAAGATGGTGTCGCATGAGGGAGTATGTGGTGAGGGCATGCATCATGACTGCATTCATACCTGCATTAATAAGAGTAATTAGAAGTGTTTGATTGTACTACTTGACTGAATTGATAACATGTTAACCTATGCTTTATTGTTCGACTGAGTTGATCACTCACTCCCACATTACGGGACGGTGTTGTACACACCAACCAGACTGTCTTAGCTGCAGGTAATGGCGATGCTTATGAAGCAGAGCCAGACTACTCTATGATGTTGAGAAGGAGTTCTCCTTCATGTAACTCTCTAACAGGTCTATGAAGACCTGGAATTGCATTGACGGGGCTATGGTATTTGGGATAGAAGACGTTACACTTCCACAACTTGGTATATTTTGAAATTATACTTGTAATTCATTAGCCTGGTAACATTATCACACTCTGGAGACTCACCACAGTTTTTATATTTTATATATCTATCATAGTCTTCTGCTTGCAATCTCACTTGTCTCTGGAGTATGATATGCTGTTTTGGCTTAATCTCACTCATGTTCAATGCACTAATACAGACAACATTCAATCATCATTCATTTTGTTGCATAAGTGATGCGTTGGAACTCGGGAGCTGAGCTTTGCTCGACCCCCGATTTTCAGGGCGTTACACAGGATTTGACCTTTTTGGATGTACCGGGGATGGAGTTGAATGTGCCCCTTTGGGGGCAAGATGCTGAAAGTGTGACCTGTTGGGTGTTGCTTCAAGGAGTACAAGAAGAGGTGTTGATGGTGTTGCAGGAGATCGAGTGATGGGTGCTGCTTCTAGAAAAATAAGAGGTTGAGTGGCTGATGCTGCTTCAAGGAATACAAGAGGCTCAGGTGATGTCGCCTGTTGGTATCCCCATGCTCGGTTTGCTGTGTCGGGCATGATTACTTGTATGGAATGATGTGGAGAGGAGTACGCTGGTTGCCCTCCTTCAATGTGGTTGACGGTAGGGGTGCCAGATGTGCTGGGTCCTGATTGATGCGATGACAGGGGATTTTGGAGAATGTTGGCTTGGGTTGTATTGCTAGCTTGCGGGGTGATCACAATTTTCTGATTTTCGATCAAATCTTGGACCGCGTGTTTCAAGGAGAAGCAGCGGTCCGTTAGATGGCCAGCAGCCTGATGGTATGCGCAGTATTGATTTTCGTTATAACTAGGTGGTAAGGGATTAGGTGGAAGTCGAGGCTGGAGTGGTGTCAACAACTGCTTTTGCATGAGCATTGTCAGCACTTGGCTGTATGATTGTGCTAAAGGGGTAAACTTCCTTCCTAACATTGCCTGTTTGTATAGACCTTGCACATTTTCCCGAGGCTGTTGCTGTTGTTGTTGAGACGGCTGTGCCTGATATCCCTGTTGGGCTTGCTGAGGTTGGTACTGCCTATTTAATTGTGGCTGGTATTGCTTATCTTGCCATGGCTCTGGTTGCGGAACATACTGATTGCCTTGAGTATTAGCGACGATGTTGTTGACCAGTCCTGTCTAGAATGAAAGAGCACTAAAGTACCTTTCAGATGACCAAAAATCGACCTAATCCGACAACACACGAGGGAGTTATGAGCGTCTCCATTGGATTACACTATTTGGAAAGATTAACAATCCAAATTGTAAAATGACGTTAGAAGAGTTTGAACGTGCTTTGGGATATCGAACGGTCCCAAAATTAGCCAATTTCGGTCCGATTTGGAAGTTTGTCAAGTTACCATTCTAATGAGCTCAAAATAGTTTAAAATTGACCACTGAAGAGAGAGTTATGAAGGTTACTATTGGACAAGGAGATGGAGGTGAAATTCAGGACAAACGACTACAATCCCACTTACGGATGCCTAAATGGTCTCGGAATACGGCCATTCCTCTATGGAATGAAAGAGCACTAAAGTACCTTTCAGATGATTAAAAATTGACCCAATCCGACTTTTCTGAATGTGTAAGAAGTATAAGGTGTTATTCTCATTGATTTTGATCCATTGATACCAGTCACTTCAATGGTAGGAGGATTCCATTCAGTCACTGTGGCAAGCCACACACTAGCCACACACTTTCATCCATTGATTTGAGGAAAATCCTCATCCTGGCTTTCCAATAGGCATAGTTGGAGCCATCAAAGAGTACATCCATTTTTGAGCAACTCAATTCCTCTTATCATTCCTTGTCCAATTACATTGGCAGTGGCTCCATCTCCGTAGGTGACTATCCCTTTATGAAGATTTTTATAGTTGGAGAGAAGGGATTTGTCACCTGTGACATGTCTTGAGCAACCACTATTAAGGTACCATTTGACCTCATTGCCTGGTAGACGATCTGAATGTGTAACAAGGCAATTTGGCTTTTCCTTAATCATCCACTTTGTGACAGGAGTTTTACTTGTGGTAGATTTGTTCATCTTATCCGATTTATCCACATGACTTAATGACTCCTTCATCCTGTCAACTAGCACAAGTGGTGATGATTGCATATTTCTTTTGTTCAGCTCATAAACTGTCTTACCATTTTTGTGACGAGTTGGGATAGGTCTGATGTTACTACTAGAGACAACAGATTTTCCAAAAGGTTGTGCATTATATTCAGTTTTTGTTCTAGCTTTTCCATAACCTAATCCCTTTTTGTCCTCTCCACATTTTCCCGTGCCTAAAAGTTTTTCTAACTTCTCACCACTCTGGGAAAACATACAGTTTTTCTTGACATTTTTCCTGGACTCTTCTAGATTAAACAAGAGTGTGTGATTTTCATTTTAAAGGAGTAAATTCTTGTCTTTTAATTGCTCAACCTGTTTGCTTAGTTTTTCAGTTTAGTTTTAAGGAAGGTGTTAATCATCTCAAGTCTATCATTTTCTGAGTGATGTTGCTGCAAATCATTGATCAGATGTGTATTAGTTTCTACAGTTTTGTCCAAATCTGTTTGCAACAATTTGTTTTTACTTTCAGATATTCCCAGTCTTTTAACCACTTTGATGCTATGGATATAAAGCTGATTGTAAGCATCTTGTAGCTTATCATTTTCTTCGTCAGATTCCTCATTGTCAGATGAAAATGATTCCGTGGCTTGCTGTTCTTTTTCGTTCTTAGATTCAGTGGGAATGATCAAACCAGTGGAGACCATGAGAATTTTCAATGATTTCTGATCTTCATTGCTTTCTGAGTCACTAGATTCTAAATTTGACTCATCTGTATCATCCCACGTGGCAGCCATTGCCTTGCCCTTAGTTTTTCTGTTTGGGCATTCGGTTGATAGGTGTCCATATTCCTGATAGGCATAGCATTGTGGTTCTTTGGTTCTTCTACTAAATCTGTCTACAGGAAGTTTGTTGTTCACCTTTCTCCCTCTAGAGGGACGGCCGCGATTCTTTTGAAAGAATCTTCTGAATCTTTGTGCCAGCAAAGCCACTTCCTCATCTTCATCTTCCTTTTCACTCCCACTGTCCTCATGTATTATTTTCTTTAATGTTTTCAGGACAGTTGTTTTGGATTTAGGGGCTTGAGTGAAGTGTAGTTCAAAAGTTTGTAGGGAACCTACTAGTTCTTCTACTTTCATCTCGTCGATGTTCCTACACTCCTCTATTGTTGTTACCTTGGGATTAAACCGTTCCGGTAGGGATCTTAGAATTTTCCTACAAATTTTTGGTACCGGAACTTTCTCTCCAAATCCACCCATAAAGTTACAAATGATGTTCAATTTGGTGAAAAACTACATAAATGTCTCATGCTCTTCCATTCTGAGACTTTCGAACTATGAAGTCAGGAGTTGAAGTTTGGATCACTTCACAGTGCTAGTGCCTTCATGGGTTGTTTCCAATAAATCCCATACTTCCTTGGATGTCCCTCACATACTTATCTGATTAAATAAATCCAGGGACACGGCACAGTAGATAGCATTCATAGCCTTGGCTTTAGATGTTTGCCTTTCTTTGTCGAATGCTGTCCACTTTTCTTTGGGTTTGGGCTTAGTGATTGTTGTGTCATTGTCAAGTATGATTTGTTCAGTTGGTGGCACATATCTGCTTTCAACTATATCCCAAACGTCATGATCCAAATATCTCAGAAAGTAGTGCATCCTAGCCTTTCAGTATGCATAGTTTGAGCCATCAAATACTGGAGGCCTAGTGACTGATGAACCCTCTCCTTTATCCATATTCCCAACTTCAGTCAAGATCACTCTCTAGGCGGTGAAGCCCTTAAAAGAGACTCACTCTGATACCAATTGAAATAGCGGTGAAGACCGCTTGAGTTGAAGTCAGAATATGTCAATATGTCCTAGAGGGGGGTGAATAGGACTTTCTAAAGATTTACGAGCTATATTAAAAATCCTATCACTCTAATCCTAACAGGTATACAATTTTTTGGATTACTCAATGTAACTCTATTGGCTTCCAAGCCCAGTAGAGGATCCAATCAAAGAACTATTTAAATGATAAGCATGAAGCAGTTATAATCTATGATGGATGTCACTGTGTGTGAAGTGTGAGCAGATATAAAAGCAGTTAACATAATCACACAAATGATCAAATACAAGAATCATTCACAAACACAGTCATTTTTATAGTGGTTCGACTACTTGTCTACTCCACTCCCGGCTGCCGCACTCAACCCTTGAGTGTACCAGATTTCACTAAGGAGGTTTCCTAGGGTTCACCTCTAACCTAAGGTTTTAAATCAGGTTCACCTTCAACCTTTACATGGAGGTTTCTACTCGATTCACCTCTAACCCTGGAGTTTTACTGGTTCACTCCTAACCAGATGTTTATGCTCTCCATAGAGCAAGGGTCCACACAACGCACCTAGAGGTTTCTACTCGGTTCACCTCTAACCCTGGAGTTTTACTGGTTCACTCCTAACCAGATGTTTATGCTCTCCACAGAGCAAGGGTCCACACAACGTACCCACCACGTATACTCCCGCCAGAGGCCTCCTTGAGGACTTCAAAGGGTGAGAACCACTTAAGACCCAATCGTAGAAAGGAATGATCGCAAGTGTCCTCTTGGACTGTAGATACTTACAGATAAGTTGATGAGTCCCGTTAAGCACAACGCCGAAGATCTCCTCCTCCTTGTTGACGAAGAGTCTTCTGCTTCCTTGATCCGCAACACAAAAGATATACCAAGACTAGGCTTAGGGTTGGGTCAAGGTTAAGATGGAATCCTACTCTCTAAAGGTTTTCCTATAAGGAAGGTAGAGTAGTTCCATCTTATGCATTCAAGGTATCCCATCATAATGATTTGCCATTAAGGTAGTAGCTGGAGGATCCTTGAATGCGGAAGTTTATTCCCCAATCCACTCTATTGAATATCAATGGTGAGGGTGGATTAGAGGATGAACTCCCTTGAGAGAAAGGGCTTTAGGTATAGGATATAAGTTGAAACACACAAAAACTCTCTCTTCTTTCTCTCACAGCAACAAAAGACAAGTCCTCTATATATAGGCAAAAAGTTCCAACGGATATAAAACGGTCACATTTATGACAGAGTTCGATATCATCGAGCGTATACTCTCGATAGCATCGATGGTCTGCTCGATGACTCGGACTCGATGTCATACGCTTTTGAAACTCTTTGCCAATTGGTCGATGAATTGAAGCTATTGTCGATGTCATCGGATTTCGAACTCTGATTCCATCGATGACAGGTTCGATCCATCGACACTTGAAAAATGAGAGAGACTTGACTTTGAGATATTTCAGGTTTTCATGAATGATTGGGGGAACCGTCGAGATCATCGGAATTTGAATGTCGATGATATCGAGATCAGAGTCGATGCATCGATAAATCCAACGATTTGTCTTTAAGCTTGCTGGGCGATTTGTGTCCTTGTTCGATGCAATCGACCTGGTGCTGATATCATCGATATTTGAATATCGATTCTATCGAAGGGCCCCCGATCATAGTTAAAAATAACCTAAAATATCTACTGTAAGAAATGCGCGCCCACTATCGATACCATCGACGGACCTCCGATCTTATCGATATTTGAATTCAGATCATATCGAACGGTCATCGATATATCAAAGAATTTTGAGATTTTCATTAAAAAATAGGGGCGCCGGAAATCTGCCTGTTGATCTTATCGAGCCACTTTCGATGGTCTCAAAATTTGAATATCGATGATATCGATATGTGTATCGATACATCGATAATTCGTCCAGATATGTTGTGAAGTTGCTGGACATATTTAGTGCTTTTATCGATGATATCGACATCGATAAATCCATCCAGATGAATATTTAGTTGCTGGACATTTTTTGTCCTCTTATCGATAATATCGTTAAGGTATCGAGGACATCGATAGTGCAGATCGATCATATCGAGGGTGCTTCGATAAAATCGATAAAGCGAGAAAAACTTAGAAATTTTCAATTTTGCAAAAAGTTTTCTCACCTTAAAAACCCTAAGATGTCTATCTTGTTTTAAGGCTTTTAATCACCTGGTGTTTTTGGACATGGGATGTGAGTCTATGATTTACCTATTGCGAGCTTCCACACATCTGGTTGAGGCATACGCTTGAAATAATCTTCCGATCGAGTTCTGCAGCCAGTCTGACTCACCACACACGTAACTTGACAAACTAGGGCACTAGCAGGTGCCCTTCCAAAGGTTACTATTGGATAAGGAGATGAAGGAGAAATTCAAGACCGACGACTACGATCCCACTTACGGATGCCCAAATGGTCTCGGAATACGACGATTCATGTCAGGAATGAAAGGGCACTAAAGTACCTTCAGATGACCAAAAATCGACCCAATTCGACATCAAACGAGGGAGTTATGAGCATGTCCGTTGGATCACGCGATGTGGAAAGATTAACAATCCAAATTGTAAAATGACGTTCAAAGAGTTCCAACGTGCTTTTGGGATATCGAACGGTCTCGAAATTAGCCAATTCTGGTCCCATTTGGAAGCTTGTCAAGTTACCATTCCAATGAGCTCAAAATAGTTTAAATTCGACCACTGAAGAGAGAGCTATGAAGGTTACTATTGGACAAGGAGATGAAGGAGAAATTCAGAACCGACAACTACAATCCCACTTACGGATGCCCAAATGGTCTCGAAATACGACCATTCCTGTCTGGAATGAAAGAGCACTAAAGTACCTTTCAGCTGACCAAAAATTAACCCAATCCGACATCAAATGAGGGAGTTATGAGCGTCTCCATTGGATTGCGCGATTTGGAAAGATTAACAATCCAAATTGCAAAACGAAGATCGAAGAGTTCCAACGTGCTTTTGGGATATCGAACGGTCTCGAAATTAGCCAATTCCGGTCCCATTTGGAAGTTTATCAAGTTACCATTCCAATGAGCTCAAAATAGTTTAAATTCGACCACTAAAGGGAGAGTTATGAAGGTTTCTATTGGACAAGGAGATGAAGGAAAAATTCAGGACCAACGACTACGATCTCACTTACAGATGTCCAAATGGTCTCAGAATATTATGATTCCTGTAAGGAATGAACGAACACTAAAGTACCTTTCATATGACCAAAAATCGACCCAATCCAACTTGAAACGAGGAGTTATGAGCATCTTCATTGGATTGCACGATTTGGAAAGATTGATAATCCAAATTGCAAAATGATGATCGAAGTGTTCCAACGTGCTTTTGGGATATCGAACGGTCTCGAAATTAGCCAATTCTAGTCTCAATTAGAAGATTGTAACGTTACCATTCCAATGAGCTCGAAATATTCTAAATTCGACCAAAAAAAGGGAGAGTTATAAAGGTTACTATCGGACTAGGAGATGAAGGAAAAATTCAGGACCGACGATTACGTTCCCACTTACGGATGCCCAAATGGTATCGGAATACGACAATTCCAGTAAGGAATGAAAGAGCACTAAAGTACCTTTCAGATGACTAAAAATCAACCCAATCTGATATCAAACGAGGGAGTTATGACGTCTCCGTTGGATTGCGTGATTTGGAAAGATTAACATTCAAAATTGCAAAATGACGATGGAAGAGTTCCAACGTGCTTTTGGGATATCGAACGGTCACAAAATTAGCCAATTCTGGTCCCATTTGGAAGGTTGTCAAGTTATCATTCCAATGAGCTCAAAATTGTTTAAATTCGACAACTAAAGAGAGGGTTATGAAGGTTACTATTGGACAAGCAGATGAAGGAGAAATTCAGGTCCGACGACTACGCTCCCACTTACAAATGCCCAAATGGTATCGGAATACGACAATTCTAGTTAGGAATGAAAGAGCAATAAAGTTACTTTTAGATTACCAAAAATCGACCCCATCCGACTGCCAACGACGCTGTTATGAGCGACCCTGTTGGATCGTTCGATGTGGAAAGATTAACAATCCAAATTGTAAAATGACGATCAAAGAGTTTCAACGTACTTTTGGGATATCGAACGGTCACGAAATTAGCCAATTTTGGTCCCATTTGGAAGCTTGTCAAGTTACCATTCCAATGAGTTAAAAATAGTTTAAATTCGACCACTGAAGAGAGAGTTATGAAGGTTACTATTGGACAAGGAGAAGGAGGTGAAATTCAGGACCGACAACTACAATCCCACTTAGGGATGCCCAAATGGTCTTAGAATACGACCATTCCTGTTTGGAATGAAAGAGCACTAAAGTACCTTTCAGATGATAAAAAATCAACCCAATCCGACATCAAACGAGGGAGTTATGATCCTCTCCGTTGGATTGCACGATTTGGAAAGATTAAGAATACAAATTACAAAATGACAATCGAAGAGTTCCAACGTGTTTTTCGAATAACGAACGGCCTCGAAATTAGCCAATTACGGTCCCATTTGGTAGCTTGTCAAGTTACCATTCCAATGAGCTCAAAATAGATTAAATTCGACCACTAGAGAGGGAGTTTTGAAGGTTACTATTGGACAAGGAGATGAAGGAGAAATTCAGGACCGACGATTACGATCCCACTTACGGATGCCCAAATGGTATCGGAATACGACGATTCCAGTCAGGAATGAAAGAGCACTAAAGTACCATTCGGATGACCAAAAATCGACCCAATTCGACATCAAACGAGGGAGTTATGAGCATGTCTGTTGGATCGTGCAATGTGGAAAGATTAACAATCCAAATTGCAAAATGACGATTGAAGAATTCCAATGTGCTTTTGGGATATTGAACGGTCTCGAAATTAGACAATTCCGATCCCATTTAGTAGCTTGCCAAGTTACCATTCCAATGAGCTCAAAATAGTTTAAATTCGACGACTGAAGAGTGAGTTATAAAGGTTATTGTTGGACGAGGAGATGAAGGAGAAATTCAGGACCGACGACTACAATCTCACTTACGGATACCCAAATGGTCTCAGAATACGACCAGTCCTGTCTGGAATGAAAGAGCACTAATGTACGTTTCAGATGATAAAAATTGACCCAATCCAACATCAAACGAGGGAGTTATGATCGTCTCCGTTAGATTGCATGGTTTGGAAAGATTAAGAATGCAAATTGTAAAATGACAATCGAAGAGTTCCAAAGTGTTTTTGGAATATCGAACGGTTTTGAAATTAGCCAATTACGGTCCCATTTGGTAGCTTATCAAGTTACCATTCCAATGAGCTCAAAATAGATTAAATTCGACCACTAGAGAGGGAGTTTTGAAGGTTACTATTGGACAAAAAGATGAAGGAGAAATTTAGGACCGACGATTACGATCCCACTTACGGATGCCCAAATGGTATCGGAATACAAAGATTCCAGTCAGGAATGAAAGAGCACTAAAGTACCTTTCATATGACCAAAAATTGACCCAATTCGACATCAAATGAGGGAGTTATGAGCATGTCCGTTGGATCGTGCGATGTGGAAAGATTAACAATCCAAATTGCAAAATGACGTTCAAAGAGTTTCAACATGCTTTTGGGATATTGAACGGTCTCGAAATTAGACAATTTCAATCCCATTTGGAAGCTTGTCAAGTTACCATTCCAATGAGCTGAAAATAGTTTAAATTCGACGACTGAAGAGAGAGTTATAAAGGTTACTATTGGACGAGGAGATGAAGGAGAAATTCAGGACCGACGACTACAATCCCACTTACGGATGCCCAAATGGTCTCGGAATATGACCAGTCCTATCTGGAATGAAAGAGCACTAAAGTACCTTTCTGATGTCCAAAAATTGACCCAATCCGACATCAAATGAGGGAGTTATGAGCGTCTCCGTTGGATTGCGCGAATTGGAAAGATTAACAATACAAATTGCAAAATGACGATCGAAGAGTTCGAACGCGCTTTTGTGATATTGAACAGTCACGAAATTAGCCAATTCCGGTCCCATTTGGAAGCTTGTCAAGTTACCATTCCAATGAGATCAAAATAGTTTAAATTCGACCACTAAAGTGAGAGTTATGAAGGTTACTATTGGATAAGGAGATGAAGGAGAAATTCAAAACCGACGACTACAATCCCACTTATGGATGCCCAAATGGTCTCGGAATACAACATTCCTTTCTAGAATGAAAGAGCACTAATGTAACACCCTGAAAATCGGGGGTCGAGCATAAACTCAACTCCCCAGTTCCAGAACATCACTTATGCAACAAAATGAATGATGATTGAATGTTGACTGTATTCGTGCATTGAACATGAGTGAGATTAAGCCAAAACAACATATCATACTCCAGAGACAATTAAATTTGCAAGCGAAAGACTGTGATAGATAGATAAAATATATAAACTATGATGAGTCTCTAGAGTGTGATAACATTACCAGGTTAAATAATTACAAGTACAGTTCTAAAATATACCAAATGTGAGAAAGTGTAATGTCTCCTATCCCAAGTACCATAGCCCCGTCAATACAATATCAGGTCTTCATTGACCTGTCAGAGAGATACAGATAGGAGAACTCCTATCATTATAGAAGTAGTCCGGCTTTGCTTCACAAGCATCGCTATCACCTGAAACTCAACAAATCTGGTTGGTGTGTACAACACCGTCCCGTAACGTGGGAGTGAGTAGCTAACTCAGTGGAACAGTAAAGCATAGGTTAACACGTTATCAACACAGTCAAGCAGTAATGATAAAGCAGTAAAATCAAACACTCCTAGCTACTCTTATTAATGCAAGTATGGATGCAAGTATGATGGATGCCCTTACCGACATACTCCCTCATGCGACACCATCTCACGCTCGGGGCATGCTTTCATCCCACAGTGCTCCACATCTTCCAGGCACATGCAATGCATGATGAGCATGATTACCGAGTTTTTAATTAGTCCATTTCAAACAGCAGGATTGGGAAACTAAGGTACCTCCCTCGTATCATTCCCAAACATGATCCATTCTAGGGTCGTCAGTCCTAGTTGATATCAGACGATGGTGTGTTTTCTAGGTCACTGCAGAGGCTGCCAGGGCTGTTACGCACAAAGGTTACACCACTCCCCCATCACCCCTTAAACGATTCATCACAATACAGAAACAGGACTAGTTCATACTCTATATACCGCGGCACACCCTAAGGCGCACTGCGATTTCAGAGTATGCTCAAGGTCACTACAAAGGGCTGCCAGGGCTGTTACGCACAAAGGTTGCACCGCTCCCCCATCACTTTATCAGTGTAGGCCGACAACACGAATATAGTGTCCCATACCACCATAATCGGCTCACGAGTTTGGTTGCTCACTGGTCACTATGGGGAGGCACATGGCCCCAGCGTAGGCCAACAGCTCGACCACGGTGTCCCATACCACCATAGCCGGCTCATGAGTCTTAGCGGATCGAGGTACCATGGTTAAAAGGGATTCCACTGGTAAGTTTGGTACCCTAGGTTCAAGCAGTAGCGTCCAAACATGGTGAACATATATAAGACAGATCGGGTTGCCTGACGAGCTCGGCTAGCTCGAGCGTACAACAAGTTAAACGACATGAAGTGCATAAGCACTTCGCGTGGCCAACCACTATCGCCAACCGAAGTACGACTCGAGTTCGTCGAACACATCCCACGTGGCAAATGAATCACAGCCACGAATTCAATTATGGTACCGATTGTCTGGACTATAGACATAGTCCCAAACTCAATCAATTCCCATCCATAACATGTGAGTAAAGCATGATAAACAAAGTAATCTCAGCATGCTAATAGACATGTTATAAGGCATGTTATAAAGCATGATATAAAGCATGTTGTAAAGCACTACATCAATAGGAATACAAACACATATATTGCAAGTAAGCGGTTCAAGTAAACAACCTCATGGAGGTAATCATACATGTCCCTAGGGTAGTTGAGAATCCCATCTCAACACCCTCCAAGGCATCAACATCCAAACACTTACTCACTCAAGCATTTCCACAAACATTTATCATACACTATTTCAACATACATAGTGTATGTTAACAAACATGTATTAGGGCGAGTCCATCCGCCAAGTAAGTATTTTATGCACACATAATATATTTATACAACAATTAATCATGACAAACACATCACTAAAATATACATGTATACTGTACTTCTTACAATACAGTATTTCTACATACATAGTGTATATTAGTAAAACATGTATTTAGGCGAATCCTTTTGCCATATAAGTATTTTATCCATATATCGTATATCCATACAACAAATAAACATGTCTAACACATTTCCAAAAAAAATACGTATACAGTATTTTCTACGAATACCTAGAATATGTAAAATTCCATATTCTTGATCTTTAATCGAAACAGAAAACGGAAAGCACTTTGTACATGTGCAATTGCATGCAGATCATGAATCTATCATTATCTGACATTGAAAACGTTGAAAACCATAACCTATACACCTAAAGTCTGTACCTTTTGTCGTAGAATCGTAATGAAGTCGATAGGTTTGCTAAGCTTCCGTATTCGGCAGTTTGGCAACCTATAGAACGAAATAGGTTAGCTATTTCACAACCTACAACTGTCTAAACCCCAAAACAGATTAGGGTTAGGGTTTCTTACCTAGAAATGACGCCGGAAACGCCAGGAAAGCGATGAGAATCAGGCGGTGGAGCCCGAATAGCGGCAGGGAAGAGTGGCAGGGAGATTCTCCCACTGCTCCCACACTTTCTCTCTCTCTCTCTTCTCTCTTCTCAATCTCAAATTCGTATGGCTGCCATGAGAGAGGGTTTAAGGTCCTTATATAGCCTAAAAATTTACCGAAATAGACTTATGTTCAAGGTATACTTACATTATAATCAAATCGGCATTGTTTCAGCTCAAAAGAGGGTTTCTGGCGGGCCTCCTTGAGCCAAAGGTCGGACTTAAGCTCACTAACGCTGGATCTACGTTCTATTAAGTTTTTGTTTCAGTGGGATTTCCAGATCACGCGTGGCGGACCAGTTTCAGTTCAACGGTCAGCGGATCTCGATCGGAGATTCCGAGTACATGTAAATGTGTATGAAATTTCTCCTGATCCGAGGGTGTAATTTGGTCTGATTCTGATGGTCTGGTTGCTTAATACTGATCCGCAAGCGAGAGGTGCCAGATTACTATTCAAGATATTTTATTTTGAAATTATTTCACATTTCTCACACTCTTCACTTCGAGCTCAAGCGAATAGCGCTGGGACATTATCTGCATTTGATTTTCGAGATGGTTGTCAAGCCCAGTGAGACGGTCCTAAGTCCTTAACTTCGTGTTAATCGGACTTCCGACGTGCGGTCCAGATCTGATACGGAGTTTCGAGATGCTCCCGAGAGCAGCCGGGTAATGAGATTGATCCTAGATTTTAGGGTAACCTAGCGTCAATGATTTTACAAGTTTTGGGTCTTGCAGATCGTATTTAAAGTGATTGGTGCTAATTTCACAGGCACTCTAGTTTAACACTAGCTAAATCTCACTTAATTTCTAAAGGGTTTAGTCGTGTAAGACTTCTGTCTGAGGTGGTACCTGGGCCTTTGTAGTTTGTATATAAAGTGATCCAAGGTATACTACTTAGCTAGTTTAAGATAGTGTCTAGGGTGAAAGTACTTTGAAAGATTGAAGAGCAAGGTGGTGAAGGATGAGATTTGTGAAATAAATGGGTTCACAAGCGATTTTAGCGTTTGGGACTGAGTTTTGACAAGTTGATAAGGTGTTAGGATCGACCCATTGCCTAAGGACGTCTAATCCCAGGTTGACAAAAATCCGGGATGTTACAACTAAAGTACCTTTCAGCTGACCAAAATTCGACCCAATCCGACATCCAACGAGGGAGTTATGAGCGTCTCCGTTGGATTGCACGATTTGGAAAGATTAACAATCCAAATTGCAAAATGACGATCGAAGAGTTCCAACATGCTTTTGGGATATCGAACGGTCTCGAAATTATTCAATTCCCATCCCATTTGGAAGCTTGTCAAGTTAGCATTCCATTGAGCTCAAAATAGTTTAAATTCGACCACTGAAGAGAGAGTTATGAAGGTTACTATTAGAGAAGGAGATGAAGGAGAAATTCAGGACTGACGACGATCTTACTTACAGATGTCCAAATGGTCTCAGAATACGATGATTCCTGTCAGGAATGAATGAGCACTAAAGTACCTTTTAGATGACCAAAAATTGACCTAATCCAACTTAAAACGAGGGAGTTATGAGCATCTTCATTGGATTGCACGATTTGCAAAGATTGACAATCCAAATTGCAAAATGACGATCGAAGACTTCCAAAGTGCTTTTTGGATATCGAACGGTCTCGAAATTAGCCAATTCTGGTCTCAATTAGAATCTTGCAAAGTTACCATTCCAATGAGCTCAAAATATTCTAAATTCGACCAAAAAAGGGAGAGTTATAAAGGTTACTATTGGACTAGGAGATGAAGGAAAAATTCCTGACCGACGATTACGTTCCCACTTACGGATGCCCAAATGGTATCGGAATACGACAATTCCAGTAAGGAATGAAAGAGCACTAAAATACCTTTCAGATGACCAAAAATTGACCCAATCCGACATCAAACAAGGGAGTTATGAGCGTCTCCGTTAGATTGCGTGATTTGGAAAGATTAACATTCCAAATTGCAAAATGACGATGGAAGAGTTCCAACGTGCTTTTGGGATATCGAACGGTCACAAAATTAGCCAATTACGGTCCCATTTGGAAGCTTGTCAAGTTACCATTCCAATGAGCTCAAAATTGTTTAAATTCGACCACTAAAGAGGAAGTTATGATGGTTACTATTGGACAAGGAGATGAAGGAGAAATTCAGGTCCGACGACTACGCTCCCACTTACGAATTCCCAAATGGCATCAGAAAACGACGATTCCAGTTAGGAATGAAAGAGCACTCAAGTTCCTTTTAGATGACCAAAAATTGACCCCATTCGACTGCCAACGAGGTTTTTATGAACGTCCCCGTTGGATTGCGCGATGTGGAAAGATTAACAATCCAAATTGTAAAATGACGATCGAAGAGTTCCAACGTGCTTTTGGGATATCGAACGG
Organism: Magnolia officinalis; assembly: GCA_021015155.1. Taxonomy (NCBI): domain Eukaryota; kingdom Viridiplantae; phylum Streptophyta; class Magnoliopsida; order Magnoliales; family Magnoliaceae; genus Magnolia; species Magnolia officinalis. The sequence goes on from JAJHSJ010000009.1 coordinate 39,903,420, forward strand.
TCACGAAATTAGCCAATTCTGGTCCCATTTGGAAGCTTGTCAAGTTACCATTCCAATGAGCTCAAAATAGTTTAAATTTGACCACTGAAGAGAGAGTTATGAAGGTTACAATTGGACAAGGAGAAGGAGGTGAAATTTAGGACCAACGACTACAATGCCACTTAGGGATGCACAAATGGTCTCGGAATATAACCAGTCCTATCTGGAATGAAAGAGCACTAAAGTACCTTTCAGATGATAAAAAATTGACCCAATCCGACACCAAACGAGGGAGTTTTGATCGTCTCCATTGGAATGCACGATTTGGTAAGATTAAGAATAGAAATTGCAAAATGACAATTCGGTCCCATTTAGTAGCTTGTCAAGTTACCATTCCAATGAGCTCAAAATAGTTTAAATTCGACCACTGAAGAGAGAGTTATGAAGGTTACTAAGAGGGAAGGAGATGAAGGAGAAATTCAGGACTGACGACTATGATCTTACTTACAGATGTACAAATGTTCTCGGAATATGATGATTCCTGTCAGGAATGAACGAGCACTAAAGTACCTTTCAGATGACCAAAAATTGACCCAATCCAACTTGAAAGGGGGGAGTTATGATCATCTTCATTGGATTGCACGATTTGGAAAGATTGACAATCCAAATTGCAAAATGACGATCGAAGAGTTCCAACGTGCTTTTGGGATATCGAACGGTCTCGAAATTATTCAATTCCGGTCTCAAGCTTGTCAAGTTACCATTCCAATGATCTCAAATTAGTTTAAATTCGACCGCCGAAGAGAGAGTTATGAAGGTTACTATTAGAGAAGGAGATGAAGGAGAAATTCAGGACTGACGACTACGATCTCACTTACAGATGTCCAAATGGTCTCGGAATACGATGATTCCAGTCAGGAATTAGCGAGCACTAAAGTACCTTTCAGATGACCAAAAATCGACCCAATCCCACATAAAACGAGGGAGTTATGAGCATCTTCATTGGATTGCACGATTTGGAAAGATTGACAATCCAAATTGCAAAATGACGATCGAAGACTTCCAAAGTGCTTTTGAGATATCGAACGGTCTCAAAATTAGCCAATTCTGGTCTCAATTAGAATCTTGTAAAGTTACCATTCCAATGAGCTCAAAATATTCTAAATTTAACCAAAAAAGGGAGAGTTATAAAGGTTACTATTGGACTAGGAGATAAAGGAAAAATTCAGGACCGAGGATTACGTTCCAACTTACGGATGCCCAAATGGTATCAGAATACGACAATTCCAGTAAGGAATGAAAGAGCACTAAAGTACCTTTCAGATGACCAAAAATTGACCCAATCCGACATCAAACGAGGGAGTTATGAGCGTCTCCGTTGGATTGCTTGATTTGGAAAGATTAACATTCCAAATTGCAAAATGGCGATGGAAGAGTTCCAACATGCTTTTGGGATATCGAACGGTCACGAAATTAGCAAATTCTGGTCCCATTTGGAAGCTTGTCAAGTTACTATTCCAATGAGCTCAAAATTGTCTAAATTCGACCACGAAAGAAGGAGTTATGAAGCTTACTATTGGACAAGGAGATGAAGGAGAAATTCAGGTCTGACGACTACGTTCCCACTTACGAATGCCCAAATGGTATCGGAATACGATGATTCCAGTTAGGAATGAAAGAGCACTAAAGTTCCTTTTAGATGACGAAAAATCAACCCCATCTGACTGCCAACGAGGCTGTTATGAGCGTCCCCGTTGGATCGCGAGATGTGGAAAGATTAACAATCCAAATTGTAAAATGATGATCGAAGAGTTCCAACGTGCTTTGGGATATCGAACGGTCACGAAATTAGCCAATTCCAATCGTATTTGAAAGCTTGTCAAGTTACCATTCCAATGAGTTCAAAATAGTTTAAACTTGACCACTGAAGAGAGATTTATGAAGGTTACTATTAGACAAGGAGAAGGAGGTGAAATTCAGGACCGACGACTACAATCCCACTTAGGGATGCCCAAACGGTCTCGGAATACGATCATTCCTGTTTGGAATGAAAGAGCACTAAATTACCTTTCAGATGATAAAAAATTGACCCAATCCGACATCAAACGAGGGAGTTATGATCGTCTCCGTCGGATTGCACGATTTGGAAAGATTAAGAATACAAATTGCAAAATGACGTTCGAAAAGTTCCAACCTATTTTTGGAATATCGAACGGTCTAGAAATTAGCCAATTCCAGTCCCATTTGATAGCTTGTCAAGTTACCATTCCAATGAGCTCAAAATAGATTAAAATCTACCACTAGAGAGGGAGTTTTGAAGGTTACTATTGGACAAGGAGTTGAAGGAGATATTCAGGACCGACGATTACGATCCCACTTACGGATGCCCAAATGGTATCGGAATACGACGATTCCAGTGAGGAATGAAAGATCACTAAAGTACCATTCGGATGACCAAAAATTGACCCAATTCGACATCAAATGAGGGAGTTATGAGCATGTCTGTTGGTTCATGCCATGTGGAAACATTAACAATCCATATTGCAAACAGACGTTCAAAGAATTCCAACGTGCTTTTGGGATATTGAACAATGTCGAAATTAGACAATTTCGATCCCATTTGGAAGCGTGTCAAGTTACCATTCCAATGAGCTCAAAATAGTTTAAATTCAACGATTGAAGAGAGAGTTATAAAGGTTACTATTAGACGAGGAGATGAAGGAGAAATTCAGGACCGACGACAACATTCCCACTTACGGATGCCCAAATGGTCTTGGAATACGACCAGTCCTGTCTGGAATGAAAGAGCACTAAAGTACCTTTCTGATGTCCAAAAATCGACCCAATTCGACTTCAAACGAGGGAGTTATGAGCGTCTCCTTTGGATTGCGTGATTTGGAAAGATTAACAATCCAAATTGCAAAATGACGATTGAAGAGTTCGAACGTGCATTTGTGATATCGAACGGTCACGAAATTAGCCAATTCGGGTCCCATTTGGAAGCTTGTCAAGTTACCCTTCCATTGAGATCAAAATAGTTTAAATTCAACCACTGAAGAGAGAGTTATGAAGGTTACTATTGGACAAGGAGATGAAGGAGAAATTCAAAACTGAAGACTACAATCCCACTTACAGATGCCCAAATGGTCTCGAAATACGACTATTCCTGTCTAGAATGAAAGAGCACTAAAGGACCTTTCTGATGTCCAAAAATCGACCCAATCCGACATCAAATGAGGGAGTTATGTGCGTCTCCGTTGGATTGCGCAATTTGGAAAGATTAACAATGCAAATTGCAAAATGACGATCGAAGAGTTCGAACGTGCTTTTGTGATATCGAACAGTCACGAAATTAGCCAATTCGGGTCCCATTTGGAAGCTTGTCAAGTTAGCCTTCCATTGTGATCAAAATAGTTTAAATTCAACCACTGAAGAGAGAGTTATGAAGGTTACTATTAGACAAGGAGATGAGGGAGAAATTCAGGTCCGACGACTACGCTCCCACTTACGAATTCCCAAATGGTATCGGAATACGACGATTCCAGTTAGGAATGAAAGAGCACTAAAGTTCCTTTTAGATGACCAAAAATTGACCCCATCCGACTGCTAACGAGGCTGTTATGAGCGTCCCAGTTGGATCGCGCGATGTGGAAAGATTAACAATCCAAATTGTAAAATGATGATCGAAGAGTTCCAACGTGCTTTTGGGATATCGAACGGTCACAAAATTAGCCAATTTCGGTCCCATTTGGATGCTTGTCAAGTTACCATTCCAATGAGCTCAAAATAGTTTAAATTCGACCACTAAAGAGAGAGTTATGAAGGTTACTATTTGAAAGTTTCCTTATATTTCCCTTGTTTGTCAATTACTGTGAACGGGTGGTCAGACAGTCTGCAGGACATCAAAAGAAGATCAAGCCAAATGTCTGCCTCAATCGGATGTGTGGAAGCTCGCCATAGGTAAATCATAGCCTCACATCCCCTAACCCAAAACACCAGGTGAATAAAACCCTTAAATCAAGATAGACATCTTAGGGTTTTTAAGGTGAGAAAACTTTTTGGCGAAATAGGAAAATCTCTAAGTTTTTCTCGCCCCGTCGATTCTATCGAAGCACCCTCAATATGATCGATGTGCACTGTCGATGTCCTCGCTACCTTAACGATGTGATCGATAAGAGGACCAAAATGTCCAGCAACTAAAAACTCATCTGGACGGATTTATCGATGTATCGATACACCTATCGATATTATCGATACAAGCACTAAATATGTCCAGCAACTTTACAATATATCTGGATGAATTATCGATGTATCGATACACATATCGATATCATCGATATTCAAATCTCGAGACCATCGGGAGTGGCTCGATAAGATCGACAGGCAGATTTTTGGCGCCCATGTTTTTTAATAAAAATCTCAAAATTCTTCGATATATCGATGACCGTCCGATATGATCTGAAATCAAATATCGATAAGATCAGAGGTCCATCGATGATATCGATGGTGGGCGAGCATTTCTTATAGCAGTTATTTCAGGGTGTTTTTAACTATGATCGGGGGCCCTTCGATTTAATCGATATTCAAATATCGATGATATCGACACCAGATCGATTGTATCGAACAAAGCCATAATCAGTCCAGCAAATTCAAAGATAAATCTACTAGAATTATCAATGCCTCGACTCTGATCTCGATATCATCGACATTCAAATTCCGATGACCTCGACGGTTTCCCCGATCATTCATGAAAACCTGAAATATCTCAAAGTCAAGTCTCTCTCATTTTTCAAGTGTTGATGGATCGAACTTATCATCGATGAAATCGGAGTTCGAAATCCGATGACATCGACAATAGATTTGATTCATCGACCTATTGGCAAAGAGTTTCAAAAGCGTATGACATCGAGTCCGAGTTATCGAGCAGATCATCGATTCCATCGAGAGTATACGCTCGATGATATCGAACCTGCTCGATGATATCGAACTCTGTCATAAATATGATCATTTTATATCCGTTGGAACTTTTAGCCTATATATAGAGGACTTGTTCTTTGTTGTTGTAAGAGAGAAAACAAAGAGAGCTTTTATGTGTTTCAACTTACATCTTATACCTAAAGCCTTTCTCTCTAGGGAGTTCATCCTCCAATCCACCCTTACCATTGATATTAAATAGAGTGGATTGGGGAATGAACTTCCGCATTCAAGGATCCATCAGCTACCATCTTAATGACAAATCATTAAGCTGTGATGCCTTGAATGCATAAGAGAGGAACCACTCTATCTTCCTTATAGGAAAATCTTTAGAGAGTAGGATTCCATCTAACCCTTGACCCAACTCGAAGCCAAGCATTGGTATATCATCTTGTGTTGCGGATCAAGGGAGCTGAAGACTCTTCGTCAACAAGGACGAGGAGATCTTCGGCATTGTGCTTAACGGGACTCATCAACTTATCTGTAAGTATCCAGAGTCCAGAGGACACTTGTGATCATTCCTTCCTAGGTCTTGGTCTTAAGTGGTTCTCACCCTTTGAAGTCCTCAAGGAGGCCTCCGGCAGGAGTGTACGTAGTGGGTGTATAGTTTTGGACCCTTGCCCTTGTGTAGGGCATAAACTGTTAGGTCCTTGTGTAGGTCCTTGACTTGTGTAGTCTAAAATCTGGGTGCGTTGTGTGGACCCTTGCTCTATGATGAGCATAAACAACTAGTTAGGAGTGAACTAGTAAAACTCTGGGTTTGAGGTGAACCACGTAAAACCTCTGTAAAGGTTGAAGGTGAACCTGTTTTAAAACCTTAGGTTAGAGGTGAACCCTGGGAAACCTCCTTAGTGAAATCTGGTACACTCAAGGGTTGAGTGCGGCAGCCGGGAGTGGAGTAGACTTTTCGTCGAACCACTATAAAATGACTGTGTCTATGATTGCTTTTCTATATGTGTGATTCATATCAATGCATTCATATTCATATATCTGATCACATCCCACACACATACACAGTCATATCCAATATAGACTAAGTTGCATATTGTTATATCTTGATTAGTTTATGATTGAATCCTATGCTTGGCTTGGAAGCCAGTAGAGTTACATTTGAGTAATCCTAAGAATTGCATACATCATAGGATTAGAGTGATAGGATTTTTAAATAAATCATAAATCTTTAAAATGTCCTATTCACCCCCCTCTAGGACGTATTGATATATTCCTACTTCAACTTAAGCGGTCTTCACCGCTATTTCACTATTGGACAAGGAGAAGGAGGTGAAATTCAGGACCGACGACTACAATCCGACTTAGGGATGCCCAAATGGTCTCAGAATACGACCATTCCGGTCTGGAATGAAAGAGCACTAAAGTACCTTTCAGATGATAAAAAATTGACCCAATCCGACACCAAACGAGGGAGTTATGCTCGTCTCTGTTGGATTACACGATTTGGAAAGATTAAGAATACAAATTGCAAAATGACGATCGAAGAGTTCCAACGTGTTTTTGGAATATCGAACGGTCTCGAAATTAGCCAATTCCGGTCCCATTTGGTAGCTTGTCAAGTTACCATTCCAATGAGCTCAAAATAGATTAAATTCGACCACTAGAGAGGGAGTTTTGAAGGTTACTATTGGACAAGGAGATAAAGGAGAAATTCAGGACCGATGATTACGATCCCACTTACGGATGCCCAAATGGTATCGGAATACGACGATTCCAGTCAGGAATGAAAGAGCACTAAACTACCTTTCAGATGAGCAAAAATCGACCCAATCGACATCAAACGAGGGAGTTATGAGTATGTCCGTTGGATCGTACGATGTGGAAAGATTAACAATCCAAATTGCAAAATGACGTTCAAAGAGTTCCAACGTGCTTTTGGGATATTGAACGGTCTCGAAATTAGACAATTTCGATCCCATTTGGAAGCTTGTCAAGTTACCATTCCAATGAGCTCAAAATAGTTTAAATTCGATGACTGAAGAGAGAGTTATAAAGGTTACTATTGGATGAGGAGATGAAGGAGAAATTCAGGACCGATGACTACAATCCAACTTACGGATGCCCAAATGGTCTCGGAATAAGACCAGTCCTGTCTGGAATGAAAGAGCACTAAAGTACCTTTTTGATGTCCAAATATCGACCCGCCATCAAATGAGGGAGTTATGTGCGTCTCCGTTGGATTGCGCGATTTGGAAAGATTAACAATACAAATTGCAAAATGACGATCGAAGAATTCGAATGCGCTTTTGTGATATTTAACGGTCACGAAATTAGCCAATTCCGGTCCCATTTGGAAGCTTGTCAAGTTACTATTCCAATGAGATCAAAGTAGTTTAAATTCGACCACTGAAGAGAGAGTTATGAAGGTTACTATTAGACAAGGAGATGAAAGAGAAATTCAGAACCAACGACTACAATCCCTCTTACGAATGCCCAAATGGTCTCGGAATAGGACCATTCCTGTCTAGAATGAAAGAGCACTAAAGTACCTTTCAGCTGACCAAAAATCGACCCAATCCGACATCAAACGAGGGAGTTATGAGCGTCTCCGTTGGAGTGCGCGATTTAGAAAGATTAACAATCCAAATTGTAAAATGACGATCGAAGAGTTCCAACGTGCTTTTGGGATATCAAACGGTCTCGAAGTTATTCAATTCTAGTCCCATTTGGAAGCTTGTCAAGTTACCAATCCAATGAGCTCAAAATAGTTTAAATTCGACCACTGAAGAGAGAGTTATGAAGCTTGTCAAGTTACCAATCCAATGAAGAGAAGGAGAAATTCAGGACTGACGGGTACATCTCACTTACAGATGTCCAAATGGTCTCGGAATACGATGATTCCTGTCAGGAATGAATGAGCACTAAAGTACCTTTCAGATGACCAAAAATCGACCCAATCCAACTTGAAACGAGGGTGTTACGAGCATCTTCATTGGATTGCACGATTTGGAAAGATTGACAATCCAAATTGCAAAATGACGATCGAAGAGTTCCAACGTGCTTTTGGGATATCGAACGGTCTTGAAATTAGCCAATTCTGGTCTCAATTAGAATCTTGTAAAGTTAACATTCCAATGAGCTCAAAATATTCTAAATTCGACCAAAAAAGGGAGGGTTATAAAGGTAACTATTAGACTAGGAGATGTAGGAAAAAATCAGGACCGACAATTACGTTCCCTACGTTCCCACTTACAGATACCCAAATGGTATCGGAATACGACTATTCCAGTAAGGAATGAAAGAGCATTAAAGTACCTTTCAGATGACCAAAAATAGACCCATCCGACTTCAAATGAGGGAGTTATGAGCGTCTCCGTTGGATAACGTGATTTGGAAAGATTAACATTCCAAATTGCAAAATGACGGTGGAAGAGTTCCAACGTGATTTTGGGATATCGAACGGTCACGAAATTAGCCAATTCCGGTCCCATTTGGAAGCTTGTCAAGTTACCATTCCAATGAGCTCAAAATTGTTTAAATTCGACCATTAAAGAGAGAGTTATGAAGGTTACTATCGGACAAGGAGATGAAGGAGAAATTCAGGTCCGACGACTACGCTCCCACTTAAGAATGCCCAAATGGTATCGGAATACGATGATTCCAGTTAGGAATGAAAGAGCACTAAAGTTCCTTTTAGATGACCAAAAATCAACCCCATCCGACTGCCAACGAGGCTGTTATGAGCGTCCCCTTTGGATCGCGTGATGTGGAAAGATTAACAATCCAAATTGTAAAATGACGATCGAAGAGCTCCATCGTTCTTTTGGGATATCGAACGGTCACGAAATTAGCCAATTCCGGTCCCATTTGGAAGCTTGTCAAGTTACCATTCCAATGAGCTCAAAATAGTTTAAATTCGACCACTGAAGAGAGAGTTATGAAGGTTACTATTGGACCAAGAGAAGGAGGTGAAATTCAGGACCGACAACTACAATCCCACTTAGGGATGCCCAAATGGTCTCGGAATACGACCATTCCTGTCTGGAATGAAAGAGCACTAAAGTACCTTTCAGATGATAAAAAATTGACCCAATCCGACATCAAACGAGGGAGTTATGATCATCTCTGTTGGATTGCACGATTTGGAAGGAATAAGAATACAAATTGCAAAATAACGATCGAAGAGTTCCAACGTGTTTTTGGAATATCGAACGGTCTCGAAATTAGCTAATTCCGGTCCCATTTGGTAGCTTGTCAAGTTACCATTCCAATGAGCTCAAAATAGATTAAATTCGACCACTAGAGAGGGAGTTTTGAAGCTTACTATTGGATAAGGAGATGAAGGAGAAATTCAGGATCGACAATTACGATCCCACTTACGGATGCCCAAATGGTATCGGAATATGACGATTCCAATCAGGAATGAAAGAGCACTAAAGTACCTTTCAGATGACCAAAAATTGACCCAATTCGACATCAAATGAGGGAGTTATGTGCATGTCGGTTGGATCGTGCGATGTGGAAAGATTAATAATCCAAATTGCAAAATGACGTTCGAAGAGTTCCAACGTGCTTTTGGGATATCGAACGGTCTCGAAATTAGCCAATTCATATCCCATTAGAAAGCTTGTCAAGTTACCAGTCTAATGAGCTCAAAATAGTTTTAATTCGACGACTGAAGAGAGAGTTATAAAGGTTACCATTGGACAAGGAGATGAAGGAGAAATTCAGGACCGACGACAACAATCCCACTTACGGATGCCCAAATGGTTTCAGAATACGACCAATCTTGTCTGGAATGAAAGAGCACTATAGTACCATTCTGATTACCAAAAATTGACCCAATCCGACTTCAAACGAGGGAGTTATGAGCGTCTCCGTTGGATTGCACAATTTGGAAAGATTAACAATGAAAGAGTAGTAAAGTTCCTTTTAGATGACCAAAAATCGACCCAATCCGACAATAAACGAGTGAGTTATGAGCATTTCCGTTGGATCGCGCGATGTGGAAAGATTAAGAATCCAAATTGCAAAATGACGATTGAAGAATTCCAACGTGCTTTTGGGATATCGAACGGTCTCGAAATTAGCCAATTCTGGTCCCATTTGGAAGCTTGTCAAATTACCATTCCAACGAGCTCAAAATAGTTTAAATTTGACCACTAAAGAGAGAGTTATGAAGGTTACTATTGGACAAGGAGATGAAGGAGAAATTCAGGACCAACGACTACAATCCTATTTATGGATGCCCAAATGGTCTCGGAATACGAACAGTCCTGTCTGGAATGAAAGAGCACTAAAGTACCTTTCAGATAACTAAAAATCAACCCAATTCGACATCAAACGATGGAGTTATGAGCGTCTCCGATGGATTACGCAAATTGGAAGGATTAACAATCCAAATTGCAAAATGACGATCGAAGAGTTCCAACATGCTTTTGGGATATTGAATGGTCACGAAATTAGCCAATTCCGGTCCCATTTCGAAGTTTGTCAAGTTACCATTCCAATGAGCTCAAAATAATTTAAATTCGACCACTGAAGAGAGAGTTATGAAGGTTTCTATTAGACAAGGAGATGAAGGCAAAATTCAGGACCGACGATTACGATCCCACTTAAGGATGCCCAAATGGTATCAGAATACGATGATTCCAGTGAGGAATGAAAGAGCACTAAAGTACCTTTCAGTTAACCAAAAATCGACCCAATCCGACATCAAACAAGGGAGTTATGAGAGTGTCCGTTGGATCGCGCGATGTGGAAAGATTAACAATCCAGATTGCAAAATGATGTTCAAAGAGTTCCAACGTGCTTTTGGGATATCGAACGATCTTGAAATTAGCCAATTCCGGTACCATTTGGTAGCTTGTCAAGTTAACATTCCAATGAGCTTAAAATAGATTAAATTCGACCACTAGAGAGAGTTTTGAAGGTTACTATTGGACAATGAGATGAAGGAGAAATTCAGGATCGACGATTATGATCCCACTTACGGATGCCCAAATGGCATCGGAATATGACGATTCTACTCAAGAATAAAAGAGCACTAAAGTACCTTTCAGATGACCAAAAATCGACCCAATTCAACATCAATCAAGGGAGTTACGAGCATGTCCGTTGGATCGTGCAATGTGGAAAGATTAACAATCCAAATTACAAAATGACGTTTGAAGAGTTCCAACGTGCTTTTGGGATATTGAACGGTCTCAAAATTAGACAATTCTGATCCCATTTGGAAGCTTGTCAAGTTACCATTCTAATGAGCTCAAAATAGTTTAAATTGGACGACTGAAGAGAGAGTTATAAAGGTTACTATTGGACAAGGAGATGAAGGAGAAATTCTGGAACGACGACTACAATCCCACTTACGGATGCTCAAATGGTCTTGGAATACGACCAGTCCTGTCTGGAATGAAAGAGCACTAAAGTACGTTTCTGATGACAAAAAATCAACCCAATCCAACATCAAACGAGGGAGTTATGAGCGTCTCCGTTGGATTGCGCGATTTGGAAAGATTAACTATCCAAATTGCAAAATGACGATCGAAGAGTTCGAACGTGCTTTTGTGATTTCGAATGGTCACGAATTAGCCAATTCCAGTCCCATTTGGAACCTTGTCAAGTTACCATTCCAATGAGATCAAAATAGTTTAAATTTGACCATTGAAGAGAGAGTTATGAAGGTTACTATTGGACAAGGAGATGAAGGAGAAATTCAGAACCGACGACTACAATCCCACTTACGGATGCCCAAATCGTCTCGAAATACGACCATTCCTGTCTGGAATGAAAGAGCACTAAAGTACCTTTCGGCTGATTAAAAATCGACCCAATCCGACATCAAACGAGGGAGTTATGAGCGTCTCCGTTGGATTGCACGATTTGGAAAGATTAACAATCCAAATTTGTAACATCCCGGATTTTCCCCAACCTGGAATTAGACGTCCTTAGGCAATGGGTTGCTCCTAACACCTTATTAACTTGTCAGAACTGAATCCCACAGTCTAAAATCGCTCCTTAACCCATTTCTTTCACAAATCCCACCCTTCACCACTTTGTTCCTTAAATTTACTAAGTACTTTTACCATAGACACTATCTTAAACTAGCTAAGTAGTATAACTTGGATCACTTTATATACAAACTACAAAGGCCCAGGTACCACCTCAGACAGAAATCATACAGGACTAAATCCTTTAGAAATTAGGCGAGAATTAGCTAGTACTAAACTAGAGTGCCTGTGAAATTAGCACCAATCGCTTTAAATACGATCTGCAAGACCCAAAACTTGTAGAATCATTGACGCCAGGTTACCTTAAAACTTAGGATCAATCTCATTACCCGGCTGCTCACGGGAGCATCTCGAAACTCCGTATCGGATCTGGACCGCACGTCGGAAGTCCGATTAACACGAAGTTAAGGAACTAGGACCGCCTCGCTGGGCTTGACAACCATCTCGGAAATCAAATCCAGATAGTGTCCCAGCGCTATTCGCTTGAGCTCGGAGTGAAGAGTGTGAGAAATGTGAAATAATTTCAAAATAAAATATCTTGAATAGTAATCTGGCACCTCTCGCTTGCGGATCAGTATTAAGCAACTAGACCGTCAGAATCAGACCAAATTACACCCTTGGATCAGGAGAAATTTCATACACATTTACATGTACTCGGAATCTCTGATCGAGATCCACTGACCGTTGAACTGAAACTGGTCCGCCACGCGTGATTTGGAATCCCGACCGAAACGAAAACTTAATAGAACGTAGATCCAGCGTTGGTGAGTTTAAGTCCGACCTTTGGCTCAAGGAGGCCAGCCAGAAGTCCTCCGTTGAGCTGAAACTAGCTCACTTTGGTTATAACCTAAGTATACTTTGACCTGGAGTCTATTTCGGTGAGTTTTTAGACTATATAAGGACCTTAAACCCTCTCTCTTGGCAGCCATACGAATTTGAGATTGAGAGAGAGAAAAGAGAGAGAAAGTGTGGGAGCAGTGGGAGTTTCTCCCTGCCACTCTTCCCTGCCGCTATACGAGCTACACCGCTTCGTTCTAATCGCTTTCCCGGCGATTCCAGCCCCGTTTTTAGGTAAGAAACCCTAACCCTAATCTGTTTTGGAGTTGTAAGGGTTGTAGGTTATGAAATAGCTAACTTATTTCGTTCTATAGGTTACCAAACTGCCGTATACGAAAGCTTAGCAAACCTATCGACTCCGTTACGATATTACGACAAAAGGTGTGGTCTTTAGGTGTATAGGTTATGGTTTTCAACGCTTTCAATGTCAGATAATGATAGATTCATGATCTACATGCAATTACACATGTACAAAGTGCTGTCTGTTTTCCGTTTCGATTAAAGATGAAAAATATGGAATTCTACATACTCTAGGTATTTGTAGAAAGTACGGTATACGTATATTTTTTGGAAATGTGTTTGACATGTTTATTTGTTATATGGATATACGATATATGGATAAAATACTTATTTGGTAAAAGGATTCGCCTAAATACATGTTTTACTTATATACACTATGTATGTTGAAATTGCGTATTCTAGAAAATACTGTATACGTATAAATTTTAGAGATGTATTTATCATGATTATTTGTTGTAGTAATATATTATACATGGATAAAATACTTGCTTGGCTAAAGGATAGCCCTAATACATGTTTTGCTAACATACACCATGTATGTTGAAATAGTGTATTCTAAGTGTTTGTGAAAATGACTGAATGAGTATAGAATTCTCATTCGTGCTCGCCATGACTAATTGTCATGGATTCATGATTGTTGTATTGGCGATACCCCTTTGACGAAAGGATTTGCCCTAAATCACGCCACGGCCAATATACACTATATATGCTAAAACGTGTGGCCCAAGTGTTTGTGGAAATGACTGAATGAATATGGAACTTGGATTCCTGCTTGCCATGACTATCCGTCGTGGGTGTACGCGTGTTATGATTGGGGCAACTCCCTAGTGAAAGGATTTGGCCTAATGCCTATGTGATCGACATATGTCATGTATGTTGATGTATGTTTGTTTAAGTGTTTCTTGACATATCTGAATGAGTAGTAGTTAGCAAATTGTAATGTATAAGGGTGTTGAGATATGATTCTCAACCTCTTTTAACTATGTGTATGATCTCCTTGGATAGTTGTGTGATTTGGAATTGAACATGTACAAACTCATGCTTGTGTTGTGCTTCATAACATGCTCAACTGCTTTATGATTTAACTATGTAATGCATATGTTTAAATTTATATTTACGTTGTATGATCCGTCATGGGTGATGGGGGAGTGGAGCAACGAGTGCGTGCAACAGCCCTGGCAGCCCTAAACGGATAATACCAGACCTTGATTGTATGAGTTGAATCTTGATCCACTACTGATTTATCTATCTGCACTTGATTGTGTTTGGGGCTATGATTATAGTCTCGACAATCGGTACCAGAATTGCATTCATGGCTGTGATTCATTTGCCACGTGAGATGTGTTCGACGAACCCGAGTCGTACTTCGGTTGACGATAGTGGTTGGCCACGCGAAGTGCTTATGCACTTCATGTCGTTCAACTTGTTGTGCGCTCGAGCTAGCCGAGCTCGTCAAGTAACCCGATCTATCTTATGTATGTTCACCATGTTTGGACGCTACTGCTTGAACCTAGGGTACCAAACTTACCTGTGAAATCCCTTTTAACCATGGTACCTCGATCCGCTAAGACTCATGAGCCGGGCATGGTGGTATGGGACAACGTGGTCGAACTATCGGCCTATGCTGGGGCCACGTGCCTCCCCGTAGTGACCATTGAGCAACCAAACTCGTGAGCCGAATACGGTGGTATGAGACACTGTATTCGAGTTGTCGACACTTACGGCCAGAGCCGAGTACGGTGAGACCTGTACTCGTGCTGACGGCGACGAGTCCTCTGTAGTGTCTTCGAGTATACTCCAAGGTCTGTGATTGGCGACGAGCCCTTCACAGCAACTAGAGTATGAGTTGAGCCGAGTACGGTGAGACCTGTATTCGAGCTGACGGCCAGCGATTGAGCTGAGTACGGTGAGACCTGTACTCGAGCTGACGGTCAGCAATTGAGCCGCATACGGTGAGATCTGTATCCGTGCTGATGGGTGACGAGCCCTTTGCGATGCCTTCGCGATGCCTCTCGAACCATAATACCGTATGACATTAACTAGGATTGACGACCCTAGGATGGATCATGTTTGGGAATGATACAAGGGAGGTACCTTAGTTTCCCAATACTGTTGTTTGAAATGAACTAATAATTACTCGGTAATCATGCTCATCATCGCACTGCATGTGCCTGGTAGATGTGGAGCACTGAGGGATGGACGCATTCGCGAACATAAGATGATGTCGCATGAGGGTGGTTTGGCAAGGGCATACATCATGTCATTTCATACTTGCATTAAATAAGAGTAGTTAGAATTGTTTGATTGTACTGCTTTATCATTACTGCTTGACTGAGTTGATAACATGTTAACCTATGCTTTACTGTTCCACTGAGTTGATCACTCACTCCCACGTTTCGGGACGGTGTTTGTACACACCAACCAGATTTGTTGAGTTTCAGGTGATGGCGATGCTTGTGAAGCAGAGCCGGACTACTTCTATGATGATAGGAGGAGTTCTCCTATCTGTATCTCTCTGGCAGGTCAATGAAGACCTGATACTGTATTGACGGGGCTATGGTACTTGGTATAGGAGACATTACACTTCCTCACATTTGGTATATTTTAGAACTGTACTTGTAATTATTTAACCTGGTAATGTTATCACACTCTGGAGACTCATCATAGTTTATATATTTTATCTATTTATCACAGTCTTCCGCTTGCAAATTTAACTATCTCTGGAGTATGTTATGCTGTTTTGGCTTAATCTCAATCATGTTCAATGCACGAATACAGTCAACATTCAATCATCATTCATTTTGTTGCATAAGTGATGTTCCGGAACTCGGGAGTTGAGTTTATGCTCGACCCCCGATTTTCAGGGCGTTACAAGTTGGTATCAGAGCATGATTTGGATTAAACCGGACCTGGGTTATGGTCACACGATGCACACTGATGCACTCTGACTTAGGAGGGAGCGACAGAACATAGAAACAGTCATAGGTATTCCGATTTCGCCAATCGGCGAAGTTCACTAAAGTCGAACGCCGAAATCGAGTCCGTATTCAACCATGGTCGCACGGGTCGACCTTAAAACATTCTTACACCGTCTATAGATACTTCTAGATTACAATCCACCTCACCCCAACCATTGAAAATCGGTAGAATACGGGATAAGCGTGATGATGATAACTACTCTAAATCCTCGGGGCTTCTCTGGACTCTTCACAGAGACTTCTCGAGTCTACTAGAAAAGAAAGCAGAAAGTAGAAATAAATTCTACTATAAGGTCGTGATGTCTATTAGTGCGTAAGGGTTTCAGCCAAAAATAGTAAGTGTCCTATTTGACTTCACCAAACCGTTCTCCAAATTATTCTAAGCTCTTTACGCGATGAGCGTAACTCCTAAAGCCAAACAGATGAAGAGTAATCAAACTAAAACTACTATTTTAGTAAAACGAAATTGAAACAGGGAAACGACCATCAATCGGAGGTTTTTCTGCAATTTCAGGCTGCGCAACCCAGCGTAGCGGGGTTGGTTGGATTCATTAGCTCGTTCTACCCCAAATTCATATATTTTACGTCAGATAACTCATTCCGGATTGCAAGATACGTCCGATTTGACCCGAAACGACTCGAAACGGAGTCGGGGGGCCACACGCATCAATCCGGGGGTGAACCAAGTGGACCCAGGGTGCATTTGGCACCTTGGGAGGGTGGAGAAGATCACCCAACTACGGCGGCAGCACGCCGGTCAAAGCGGACCGCGGCGGAACCGCGGTCACCATGGTCGACCGCGGTCAGGTGGGCCTACTCAAGTTGGGCCGGGCCTGGTCATGGACGGCCCGACCTCTACACACATGTAGTGCATGCGAAATTGTGGGGGGACCCCTATTTCACGTCGTTTTGCCTCCCTCTCTCTCAAGCGCCCCTCCAATCTCTCTTTTCCTCCTATTCTTGCTGTTTTCTCTTCAAATCACCACTCCAATCGTCTCATTTCCCATTTTTGGTCATCACTCACTCCCTTCCATCGTTTACAGCCACACCTACCTTCTACCCTCTTCGTTTCTCTCATTTGGACGCCTACACGCCCCCTTGAAGCTCTAAAATCGTGCAAGCTCCCTAAGCCATCCTACTTTTCCATTTTCCTTCTCCATTCGCTGTCTTTGGGGCCTTTACAACATCTGTTGAGGCTCACATCTGTGGAGAACCAAACCTCCAGCCCTTTCTCTTTCTCTCCATCACTTTTCATTCACTTTTCCATGGCTCTATCCGAGCTTAGTTCGGCCACCTTCGCGGATGACTAACTATCCACACTATTGTTTGAAGTTTGCATGGGTTACCGTCTTTAGATGTTTATGCTTTCATGATTGATGGGTGTAGTAGTTGGTACGATGTTCTAGATGTGTGAGGACGTTTAGGGCCCGTTCGACCAACTGCATTAGGTGAGTTTCAGGTGGATAGAATTGTATAAGTAATAATAAATGTACGTGTAGGATATGGTTCCTAGATTGGTGTATCCCATGTTTTCCAATACCATGTTTGGAGTGTGTGCAATTAAAAGTAAATTCTGAGATTTCCTTTCAACTAACACTTAGAAATTCCGATTCCTAGGATTTGGAAATCCCATCTCACACTTTCCGACACAAGGCTCATTTTCCAAAGCCTATACCATTAATTTTAATCCCCTCCCACCCTCCTACCAAACAAGCCACTCCCAATCCCGAGGTAGGATTAGTGATGCAGTCCCATTTAATACAACTTAAGACCACTGGCCAAATAGTGTTGAAGTGATAAAGTCCCTTGATATACATTAACCCACCACACTCTGATAGCTTAAGCTTTTAGAGTAAATGGTTGTTTGACAAATATGACCCTTAGAGTTTTGGACCTAGGGCGGTACTCCTAGTTTTCGACAGACCTGACCGCATAGAAAATCCAACAAATTAATAATGTAAACCCCAGGATCTTCTTAGCTAGTATGAACATGTGTGAAATGCTCGTGCGTAGTTAAATTCGAGTTCCGGCAACCCAATTCCAATTAGACAACTTTGACCCTAGGTGATAAAACAATTTCCTTATTTAGAAAGGGTATAAAAATCATCTGATGTATAAGCATAGACTTTAGATTACAACTAGTGGATTACCGCTGCTCATAAGTTGAGCCTAGGCTGCTGATTAGACTAAGAAATGTAAACGACTAACAATGCTAAGATAATTGAGTGATAGACGTAGTTAGTTGGCTTGAATAGGTTGGAGCAAGACCTCGTTCCGTTGTTGAATCCCCTTAATACTTTAGGCTTCATTAGTAACTCTTAGGGAGTTTGTTTGACGTAGAAACTATTCACGATTAGAGAAAACCTATATATCCCTTGGATTCAATGTTAGGTCCAATCAATACATCCCTTAGAATTTCCTTCTCAAGGACTTAGTACAATCGGGAACACGTAGTAGAGAAACTACATATAAGCGAAGTATTTGCGGTTTGAATCGAATTCTCAATCCTGGTAGTGACCAATGAACCCTATGCTCTGATCAAGCAGAAGGTCGGGATCGACTAGGATTAAGAAATGATATGACAGCTTTCTGTTCTAGTTAGGCAGGAGGTCCATGTATCCGACTCAGACCCACTACACAACATTCCTTCCGTGTTAAGAACATATAGCCAATAGAGATTTTCTTTTAGGCCCCAAGGAATTACCCAAATGGGCAACAATTAGTTAGGAATTAGGTCTCAAATCGCTTGCCATGTCGGCATACATATTATGCTTATGAACGTAGAAAGATAGCCTGCCTGTTAAGACAGACATCATTAAATAGGATAAGTCTGGACCGCGACAAAACCCCTTGGTAGAATTAGGCATCTTGCCTCAAACTCACACCTGCCCCTGACATCAACCACATTACCCATCATTTTTAGCTCCTCTCGATACCCATAGGTATCAATGCCATAGTACACATCGTCGATGAAAGGCAGACCACGTATTTCCCATTTCATGTCAAGGATAGGTTATAAATTACACCTTGTTCCGACATACGGATCAGGACATAGCTCTTGAGCCTTGAGGGTGAAAATAAAATTTTAAGGGGGGTAGAACATTATGAGCCCAATCTAGTTAGGTCACATAATACACCTCTTTGATCTGGGTGGCGCAGCGGAAACGTGGTGGACCCTACCCCACTGGCCCAGGATCAAAATGGTGCTCGATAAATACGAACATTATAGAAGCCCTAATAAGTTCTACTATGAGAAACCGTTTTAGGATGATCTAGTAAGATTTGGTTCATCATTTCTTTTAACATAGATGATAACGAGGACTCTTTTAGACTAAGACTTAAAGGGCAACCTTAGACATAGACCATTTGAGCCTTTCAATGATGGACACTCCCTACGTTTCTAGAGTGATCGGACTACGGAGTTACTGAAATATACAACTGCGAAACATTCGCGGCTTGACCCAATTCTCAATCCTGGGTGACTACCAATGGACTCACTGCTTGGCCGAGCAGAAAACCAGGATCCACCAGGATTCGGAAGGGATACGATGAGCTTCCTACCCTAGCCCGGTAGATGATCGATGTATCGGGATTAAGCCCACCATAAACGCCTCTCCGTGTTGGTCAAACAATGAAAACAGCTATCTTGCTCTAAATTGTTGGGAATTGTCGTCAAGACTCCAAATAGGTACAGAAATAAATGGTAGCAAACCATCAGGGTAAGAGAAATGGATAAAGAATTAAGTTTTAAGGGGGTAGACTAAAATGAACCAGCTGGTATATACCCTACCATGCATAGAACCTTGGAATCAATAAGTCTTAGGCAAATGAAATAATAGAAATCTTCCCTTATTACACTTAGCTAATTTCAGGGACGAAATTTTGTTTTAAGGGGGGTAGATTGTAACATCCCGGATTTTCCCCAACCTGGAATTAGACGTCCTTAGGCAATGGGTTGCTCCTAACACCTTATTAACTTGTCAGAACTGAATCCCACAGTCTAAAATCGCTCATTAACCCATTTCCTTCACAAATCCCACCCTTCACCACCTTGTTCCTTAAATTTTCTAAGTACTTTTACCATAAACACTATCTTAAACTAGCTAAGTAGTATAACTTGGATCACTTTATATACAAACTACAAAGGCCCAGGTACCACCTCAGACAGAAATCATACAGGACTAAATCCTTTAGAAATTAGGCGAGAATTAGCTAGTACTAAACTAGAGTGCCTTTGAAATTAGCACCAATCGCTTTAAATACGATCTGCAAGACCCAAAACTTGTAGAATCATTGACGCCAGGTTACCTTAAAACTTAGGATCAATCTCATTACCCGGCTGCTCACGGGAGCATCTCGAAACTCCGTATCGGATCTGGACCGCACGTCGGAAGTCCGATTAACACGAAGTTAAGGAACTAGGACCGCCTCGCTGGGCTTGACAACCATCTCGGAAATCAAATCCAGATAGTGTCCCAGCGCTATTCGCTTGAGCTCGGAGTGAAGAGTGTGAGAAATGTGAAATAATTTCAAAATAAAATATCTTGAATAGTAATCTGGCACCTCTCGCTTGCGGATCAGTATTAAGCAACTAGACCGTCAGAATCAGACCAAATTACACCCTTGGATCAGAGAAATTTCATACACATTTACATGTACTCGGAATCTCCGATCGAGATCCACTGACCGTTGAACTGAAACTGGTCCGCCACGCGTGATCTAGAATCCCGACCGAAACGAAAACTTAATAGAACGTAGATCCAGTGTTGGTGAGTTTAAGTCCAACCTTTGGCTCAAGGAGGCCCGCCAGAAGTCCTCCGTTGAGCTGAAACCAGCTCACTTTGGTTATAACCTAAGTATACTTTGACCTGGAGTCTATTTCGGTGAGTTTTTAGACTATATAAGGACCTTAAACCCTCTCTCTTGGCAGCCATACGAATTTGAGATTGAGAGAGAAAAGAGAGAAGAGAGAGAAAGTGTGGGAGCAGTGGGAGTTTCTCCCTGCCACTCTTCCATGCTGCTATACGAGCTACACCGCTTCGTTCTAATCGCTTTCCCGGCGATTCCAGCCCCGTTTTTAGGTAAGAAACCCTAACCCTAATCTGTTTTGGAGTTGTAAGGGTTGTAGGTTATGAAATAGCTAACCTATTTCGTTCTATAGGTTACCAAACTGCCGTATACGAAAGCTTAGCAAACCTATCGACTCCGTTACGATTCTACGGCAAAAGGTGCGGACTTTAGGTGTATAGGTTATGGTTGGCCACGCGAAGTGCTTATGCACTTCATGTCGTTCAACTTGTTGTGCAATCGAGCTAGCCGAGCTCGTCAAGTAACCCGATCTGTCTTATGTATGTTTACCATGTTTGGACGCTACTGCTTGAACCTAGGGTACCAAACTTACCAGTGAAATCCCTTTTAACCATGGTACCTCAATCCGCTAAGACTCATGAGCCGGGCATGGTGGTATGGGACAACGTGGTCGAGCTGTCGGCTTATGCTGGGGCCACGTGCCTCCCCGTATTGACCATTGAGCAACCAAACTCGTGAGCCGAATACGGTGGTATGGGACACTGTATTCGAGCTGTCGACACTTACGGCCAGAGCCGAGTACGGTGAGACCTGTACTCGTGCTGACGGGCCACGAGTCCTCTGTAGTGTCTTCGAGTATACTCCAAGGTCTGTGATTGGCGACGAGCCCTTCACAGCAACTAGAGTATGAGTTGAGCCGAGTACGGTGAGACCTGTATTCGAGCTGACGGCCAGCGATTGAGCTGAGTACGGTGAGACCTGTACTCGAGCTGACGGTCAGCAATTGAGCCGCATACGGTGAGATCTGTATCCGTGCTGACGGGTGACGAGCCCTTTGCGATGCCTTCGCGATGCCTCTCGAACCATAATACCGTATGAGATTAACTAGGATTGACGACCCTAGGATGGATCATGTTTGGGAATGATACAAGGGAGGTACCTTAGTTTCCCAATACTGCTGTTTGAAATGAACTAATAATTACTCGGTAATCATGCTCATCATCGCACTGCATGTGCCTGGTAGATGTGGAGCACTGAGGGATGGACGCATTCGCGAACGTAAGATGATGTCGCATGAGGGTGGTTTGGCAAGGACATACATCATGTCATTTCATACTTGCATTAAATAAGAGTAGTTAGAATTGTTTGATTGTACTGCTTTATCATTACTGCTTGACTGAGTTGATAACATGTTAACCTATGCTTTACTGTTCCACTGAGTTGATCACTCACTCCCACGTTTCGGGACGGTGTTTGTACACACCAACCAGATTTGTTGAGTTTCAGGTGATGGCGATGCTTGTGAAGCAGAGCCGAACTACTTCTATAATGATAGGAGGAGTTCTCCTATCTGTATCTCTCTAGCAGGTCAATGAAGACCTGATACTGTATTGACGGGGCTATGGTACTTGGGATAGGAGACATTACACTTCCACACATTTGGTATATTTTAGAACTGTACTTGTAATTATTTAACTTGGTAATGTTATCACACTCTGGAGACTCATCATAGTTTATATATTTTTTCTATCTATCACAGTCTTTCGCTTGCAAATTTAACTGTCTCTGGAGTATGATATGCTGTTTTGGCTTAATCTCACTCATGTTCAATGCACGAATACAGTCAACATTTAATCATCATTCATTTTGTTGCATAAGTGATGTTCTGGAACTCGGGAGTTGAGTTTAAGCTCGACCCCCGATTTTCAGGGCGTTACAAAATTACAAAATGACGATCGAAGAGTTCGAACGTGCTTTTGGGATATCGAACGGTCTCGAAATTATTCAATTCCGGTCCCATTTGGCAGCTTGTCAAGTTACCATTCAATGAGCTCAAATTGTTTAAATTCGACCACTAAGAGAGAGTTATGAAGGTTACTATTGGACAAGGAGATGAAAGAAATTCAGGTCCGGACGACTACGCTCCCACTTACGAATGCCCAAATTGTATCGGAATACAACGATTGCAAATAGGAATGAAAGAGTACTAAAGTTCCTTTTAGATGGCAAAAAATTGACCCAATTCGACCGCCAACGAGGTTCTTATGAGCGTCCACGTTGGATCGCGCGATGTGGAAAGATTAACAATCTTAATTGCAAAATGACGATTAAAGAGTTCTAACCTGCTTTTGGGATATCGAACGGTCTCGAAATTAGCCAATTTCGGTCTCATTTGGTAGCTTGTCAAGTTACCATTCCAATGTGCTTAAAATAGATTAAATTCAACCACTAGAGAGAGAGTTATGAAGGTTACTATTGGACAAGGAGATGAAGGAGAAGTTCAGAACTGTCGATCACGATCCCACTTACGGATGCCTAAATGGTATTAGAATACGACGATTCCAGTCAGCAATGAAAGAGTAGTAAAGTTCCTTTTAGATGACCAAAAATCGACCCAATCCGACAATAAACAAGTGAGTTATGAGCGTTTCCGTTGGATCGCGCGATGTGGAAAGATTAAGAATCCAAATTGCAAAATGACGATTGAAGAATTCCAACGTGCTTTTGGGATATCGAACGGTCTCAAAATTAGCCAATTCCGGTCCCATTTGGAAGCTTGTCAAATTACCATTCCAACGAGCTCAAAATAGTTTAAATTCGACCACTAAAGGGAGAGTTATGAAGGTTACTATTGGACAAGGAGATGAAGGAGAAATTCAGGACCAACGACTACAATCCTATTTACAGATGCCCAAATGGTCTCGGAATACGAACAGTCCTGTCTGGAATGAAAGAGCACTAAAGTACCTTTAAGATGACCAAAAATCGACCCAATTCGACATCAAACGATGGAGTTATGAGCGTCTCCAATGGATTACGCAATTTGGAAGGATTAACAATCCAAATTGCAAAATGATGATCGAAGAGTTCCAACATGCTTTTGTGATATTGAACGGTCACGAAATTAGCCAATTCCGGTCCCATTTCAAAGCTTGTCAAGTTACCATTCCTGTGAGCTCAAAATAATTTAAATTCGACCATTGAAGAGAGAGTTATGAAGGTTTCTATTAAACAAGGAGATGAAGGCGAAATTCACAACCGACGATTACGATCCCACTTACGGATGCCCAAATGGTATCAGAATACGACGATTCCAGTGAGGAATGAAAGAGCACTAAACTACCTTTCAGTTGACCAAAAATCGACCCAATCCGACATCAAACAAGGGAGTTATGAGAGTGTCCGTTGGATCGCGCGATGTGGAAAGATTAACAATCCATATTGCAAAATGACGTTCAAAGAGTTCCAACGTGCTTTTGGGATATCAAACGATCTTGAAATTAGCCAATTCCGGTACCATTTGGTAGCTTGTCAACTTACCATTCCAATGAGCTCAAAATAGATTAAATACGACCACTAGAGAGGGAGTTTTGAAGGTTACTATTGGACAATGAGATGAAGGAGAAATTCAAGACCGACGATTACGATCCCACTTACGGATGCCCTAATGGCATCGGAATACGACGATTCTACTCAAGAATGAAAGAGCACTAAAGTACCTTTCGGATGACCAAAAATCGACCCAATTCGACATCAATCAAGGGAGTTATGAGCATGTCCGTTGGATCGTGCAATGTGGAAAGATTAACAATCCAAATTGCAAAATGACGTTTGAAGAGTTCCAACGTGCTTTTGGGATATTGAACGGTCTCAAAATTAGACGATTCCGATCCCATTTGGAAGCTTGTCAAGTTACCATTCCAATGAGCTCAAAATAGTTTAAATTGGACGACTGAAGAGAGAGTTATAAAGGTTACTATTGGACAAGGAGATGAAGGAGAAATTCTGGAAGACGACTACAATCCCACTTACGGATGCCCAAATGGTCTTGGAATACGACCAGTCCTGTCTGGAATGAAAGAGCACTAAAGTACGTTTTTGGTGACAAAAAATCAACCCAATCCAACATCAAACGAGGGAGTTATGAGCGTCTCTGTTGGATTGCGCGATTTGAAAAGATTAACTATCCAAATCACAAAATGACGATCGAAGAGTTCGAACGTGCTTTTGTGATATCGAACGGTCACGAATTAGCCAATTCCAGTCCCATTTGGAAGCTTGTCAAGTTACCATTCCAATGACATCAAAATAGTTTAAATTCGACCACTGAAGCGAGAGTTATGAAGGTTACTATTGAACAAGGAGATGAAGGAGAGATTTAGAACCGACGACTACAATCCCACCTATGGATGCCCGAATGGTCTCGAAATACGACCATTCCTGTCTGGAATGAAAGAGCACTAAAAGTACCTTTCGACTGATAAAAAATCGACCCAATCCGACATCAAACGAGGGAGTTATGAGCGTCTCCGTTGGATTGCGCGATTTGGAAAGATTAACAATCCAAATTGCAAAATGACGATCGAAGAGTGAAAAGGCCAAGCTATATGTCCTAGAGGAGGGGGGGGGGTGAATAGGAATATGCCAAATTAAAATAAAATCAGCGGAAATAAAATAAACCAATAGCCTTACAATTATAAATCAATTCACAATGCTGAAATCAAATCACCTTGATAAATAAGTATTGAGAGATTGATACAAATTCAGTTCTAAGGACAACCTTACACCATAATAAACAAGGGCTTATGGTAGGACAACCTTATTTCTAGAACATCTTTTGGATTAAGGACTCAATTTTAATAGAAATAAATGAATAGCTAAGAATTGAAGTTAAATGCAGAAATATAGATCTAAATTATTACAACAATCCCCACACTTGCTTGAAATGTAAATAGTTACAACATTCACATCCACTTGTACATTCCACACAATTGAATGATAAAAGTTATGAAAATTAAGCAAGCATTCAATCCACAAGACAAAGAGTTATAGTGGTTCGCCTGTGTGTACACCAACTGTCTTTCAATAGCCACACAGAATGCTACTCCACTCCTAATATCCTCACACAGGGGATATTAGTGTTCACTATCAAATAGGTTTTCACAGGTTCACCCAAAACCTTTACAATTGTGTCTTTTTCACTCGAGCTTACACAATTCAAAAACCCCTCTTTTCTGAGTTTTCTGGCTCTCCTCAGATAACCAATACAATGAGATTTTTCTGGCTTAACCTCAAACAAAACCAAAAGGAATGAAATTTTACAGAATTGTAAAATACCTGGATTTCTCCTTTTCGTAGTAGCCCGGTAGAACCAATCGGAGTAGATGATTGAATGTCAAAGTTCAATTTTCAATACTCACTTTAATATGGTTCTAAATTCTAATAGATTTTAGATTTTAACTAGTTGGGCGTAGCTATATTTGATTTTGATTCCAAGAAGAAGGAATAAGGTAATTCCTCTTTACAAATAAGATTGGAATACAGAAACAAAATCAAATTAAATAAGCTAGCAAAAAGGAATATTAAATAAGCACAACTTAGCTTAAAATAAACACAGACTTATCTCAGAGTGATAACTTGAAGTTTCTTGAATTGAATCGAGTTGAATTCTGAAAACTATGAATTTCGTGTTCAATTTATAGAACCAAAAATCGCGTCTACGACTGGTCTTAGAAACCTTCGACTGGTCGTAGCTCTAACGGATATTTGAAATATTCAGCGCGATCTTTGAAAGTCGTTCCACGACTGGTCGTGGGAATCCTACGACTGGTCGTGGGTTACCTACGACTGGTCGTAGGACCATAGATTAGCTTGCTGGACTTTGAGTCGTAGCTCTACGACTGGTCGAGAACGAGTCGAAGACACTCCTACGACCGGTCGAAGGACCTCCAGGACTGGTCGTGGGTGTACCAAAAAATTTTAAAAATCTTCAACAACTTAGGACTGGTCGTGGAATTTCTTGGACTAGTCGAACCAATGCTAGAACTGGTCGAACAGGAGCTAGGACTGGTCGTAGAATAGACCAAACTTATGTAAAATAAACATTTGATTTATGTATCCAAAGTGACCTACTTATAAGGTCAACCTAAGGTCAGTCAAACCTGAAACATGTCGTATGGACATTGAACTTCAACCATTCAACGAATGTAGATATTTGAACCATATCAAGCTTGAGATCTTGAACTTGTTGTAGCTTTAATCTTGAGATCTTCATCAGCGTGAAAACTACTTCATGCGTTGCTTTGAGTCTTGAAGTCATTTCTTGAGTCTTGAAGTTGTTTCTTGAGACTTGAACTTCAACATTGTAGTTTTAAACATTGATAGGATGATGAAGTACACTTTGTATTTCCTAAAGACATCCAATGTCATGAAGTGTTTATGCAGTGTCTTGAATACATATAAATCACCATACAAACACAAGACACAGATAGATGTTTTGACACAACAAAATTTGACAACCAAAGGAGCATGAGACCATAGCACTTACAAAGAGTTCCAACGTGCTTTTGGGATATCGAACGGTCTCGAAATTATTCAATTCCGGTCCCATTTGGCAGCTTGTCAAGTTACCATTCCAATGAGCTCAAAATTGTTTAAATTCGACCACTAAAGAGAGAGTTATGAAGGTTACTATTGGACAAGGAGATGAAGGAGAAATTCAGGTCCGATGACTACGCTCCCACTTACGAATGCCCAAATTGTATCGGAATACAACGATTTGCAAATAGGAATGAAAGAGTACTAAAGTTCCTTTCAGATGACCAAAAATTGACCCAATTCGATTGCCAACGAGGTTCTTATGAGCGACCACGTTGGATCGCACGATGTGGAAAGATTAACAATCTTAATTGCAAAATGACGATCAAAGCGTTCCAACCTGCTTTTAAGATATCGAACGGTCTCGAAATTAGCCAATTTCGGTCCCATTTAGTAGCTTGTCAAGTTACCATTCTAATGAGCTCAAAATAGATTAAATTCAACCACTAGAGTGAGAGTTATGAAGGTTACTATTGGACAAGGAGATGAAGGAGAAGTTCAGAACTGTCGATCACGATCCCTCTTACGGATGCCTAAATGGTATTAGAATACGACAATTCCAGTCAGCAATGAAAGAGAAGTAAAGTTCCTTTTAGATGACCAAAAATCAACCCAATCCGACAATAAACAAGTGAGTTATGAGCATTTTCGTTGGATCGCGCAATGTGGAAAGATTAAGAATCCAAATTGTAAAATGACGATTGAAGAATTCTAACGTGCTTTTGGGATATCGAACGGTCTCGAAATTAGCCAATTCCGGTCCTATTTGGAAGCTTGTCAAATTACCATTCCAACGAGCTCAAAATAGTTTAAATTCGACCACTAAAGAGAGAGTTATGAAGGTTACTATTGGACAAGGAGATGAAGGAGAAATTCAGGACCAATGACTACAATCCTATTTACGGATGCCCAAATGGTCTCGGAATAGGAACAGTCCTGTCTGGAATGAAAGAGCACTAAAGTACCTTTCAGATGACCAAAAATCGACCCAATTCGACATCAAACGATGGAGTTATGAGCGTCTCCGATGGATTACGCGATTTGGAAGGATTAACAATCCAAATTGCAAAATGATGATCGAAGAGTTCCAACGTGCTTTTGGGATATTGAACGGTCACGAAATTAGCCAATTCTGGTCCCATTCCGAAGCTTGTCAAGTTACCATTCCAATGAGCTCAAAATAATTTAAATTCGACCACTTAAGAGAGAGTTATGAAGGTTTCTATTAGACAAGGAGATGAAGGCAAAATTCAGGATCGACGATTATGATCCCACTTACGGATGCCCAAATGGTATTAGAATACGACGATTCCAGTGAGGAATGAAAGAGCACTAAAGTACCTTTCAGTTGACCAAAAATCGACCCAATCCGACAGCAAACAAGGGAGTTATGAGAGTGTCCGTTGGATCGTGCGATGTGGAAAGATTAACAATCCAGATTGTAAAATGACGTTCAAAGAGTTCCAACGTGCTTTTGGGATATCGAACGATCTTGAAATTAGCGAATTCCGGAACCATTTGGTAGCTTGTCAAGTTACCATCCCAATGAGCTCAAAATAGATTAAATTCGACCACTAGAGAGGGAGTTTTGAAGGTTACTATTGGACAATGAGATGAAGGAGAAATTCAGGACCGACAATTACGATCCCACTTACGGATGCCCAAATGGCATCGGAATACGACGATTCTAGTCAGGAATGAAAGAGCACTAAAGTACCTTTCAGATGACCAAAAATCGACGCAATTCGACATCAAACGAGGGAGTTATGAACATGTCCGTTGGATCGTGCAATGTGGAAAGATTAACAATCCAAATTATAAAATGACGTTCGAAGAGTTCCAACGTGCTTTTGGGATATCGAACGGTCTCGAAATTAGACAATTCTGATCCCATTTGGAAGCTTGTCAAGTTACCATTCCAATGAGCTCAAAATAGTTTAAATTCAACGACTGAAGAGAGAGTTATAAAGGTTACTATTGGACAAGGAGATGAAGGAGAAATTCTGGAACGACGACGACAATCCCACTTACGGATGCCCAAATGGTCTTAGAATACGACCAGTCCTGTCTGGAATGAAAGAGCACTAAAGTACGTTTCTGATGACAAAAAATCAACCCAATCCAACATCAAACGAGGGAGTTATGAGCGTCTCCGTTGGATTGCGCGATTTAGAAAGATTAACTATCCAAATTGTAAAATGACGATCGAAGAGTTCCAACAATGTTTTGTGATATCGAACGACCACAAATTAGCCAATTCTAGTCCCATTTGGAAGCTTGTAAAGTTACCATTCCAATGAGATCAAAATAGTTTAAATTCGACCAATGAAGAGAGAGTTATGAAGGTTACTATTGGACAAGGAGATGAAGGAGAAATTCAGAACCCATGACTACAATCCCACTTATGGATGCCCAAATGGTCTCGAAATACGACCATTCCTGTCTGGAATGAAAGAGCACGAAAGTACCTTTCGGCTGATCAAAAATCGACCTAATCCGACATCAAACGAGGGAGTTATGAGCGTCTCCGTTGGATTGCGCGATTTGGAAAGATTAACAATCCAAATTGCAAAATGACGATCGAAGAGTTCCAACGTGCTTTTGGGATATCGAACGGTCTCGAAATTATTCAATTCGGGTTCCATTTGGAAGCTTGTTAAGTTACCATTCCAATGAGCTCAAAATTGTTTAAATTCGACCACTAAAGAGAGAGTTACGAAGGTTACTATTGGACAAGGAGATGAAGGAGAAGTTCAGAACTGTCGATCACGATCCCTCTTACGGATGCCTAAATGGTATTAGAATACGACGATTCCAGTCAGCAATGAAAGAGTAGTGAAGTTCCTTTTAGATGACCAAAAATTGACCCAATCCGACAATAAACGAGTGAGTTATGAGCGTTTCCGTTGGATCGCGCGATGTGGAAAGATTAAGAATCCAAATTGCAAAATGACGATTGAAGAATTCCAACGTGCTTTTGGGATATGGAACGGTCTCGAAATTAGCCAATTCCGGTCCCATTTGGAAGCTTGTCAAATTACCATTCCAACGAGCTCAAAATAGTTTAAATTCGACCACTAAAGAGAGAGTTATGAAGGTTACTATTGGACAAGGAGATGAAGGAGAAATTCAGGACCAATGATTACAATCCTATTTACGGATGCCCAAATGGTCTCGGAATACGAACAGTCCTGTCTGGAATGAAAGAGCACTAAAGTACCTTTCAGACGACCAAAAATTCGACCCAATTCGACATCAAACGATGGAGTTATGAGCGTCTCCGATGGATTACGCGATTTGGAAGGATTAACAATCCAAATTGCAAAATGATGATCGAATAGTACCAACGTGCTTTTGGGATATTGAACGGTCACGAATTAGCCAATTCTGGTCCCATTCCGAAGCTTGTCAAGTTACCATTCCAATGAGCTCAAAATAATTTAAATTCGACCACTGAAGAGAGAGTTATGAAGGTTTCTATTAGACAAGGAGATGAAGGCAAAATTCAAGACCGACGATTACGATCCCACTTACGGATGCCCAAATGGTATAAGAATACGACGATTCCAGTGAGGAATGAAAGAGCACTAAAGTACCTTTCAGTTGACAAAAAATCGACCCAATCCGACATCAAACAATGGAGTTATGAGAGTGTCCGTTGGATCGCGCGATGTGGAAAGATTAACAATCCAGATTGCAAAATGACGTTCAAAGAGTTCCAACGTGCTTTTGGGATATCGAACGATCTTGAAATTAGCCAATTCCGGAACCATTTGGTAGCTTGTCAAGTTACCATTCCAATGAGCTCAAAATAGATTAAATTCGACCACTAGAGAGGGAGTTTTGTAGGTTACTATTGGACAATGAGATGAAGGAGAAATTCAGGACCGACAATTACGATCCCACTTACGGATGCCCAAATGGCATTGAAATACGACGATTCTAGTCAGGAATGAAAGAGCACTAAAGTACCTTTCAGATGACCAAAAATCGACCCAATTCAACATCAAACGAGGGAGTTATGAGCATGTCCGTTGGATCGTGCAATGTGGAAAGATTAACAGTCCAAATTGTAAAATGACGTTTGAAGAGTTCCAACGTGCTTTTGGGATATCGAACGGTCTCGAAATTAGACAATTCCGATCCCATTTGGAAGCTTGTGAAGTTACCATTCCAATGAGCTCAAAATAGTTTAAATTCGACGACTGAAGAGAGAGTTATAAAGGTTACTACTGGACAAGGAGATGAAGGAGAAATTCTGGAACGACGACTACAATCCCACTTACGGATGCCCAAATGGTCTTGGAATATGACCAGTCCTGTCTGGAATGAAAGAGCACTAAAGTACGTTTCTGATGACAAAAAATCAACCCAATCCAACATCAAACAAGGGAGTTATGAGCGTCTCCGTTGGATTGCGCGATTTGAAAAGATTAACTATCCAAATTGCAAAATGACGATCGAAGAGTTCCAACGTGCTTTTGTGATATCGAACGGTCACGAATTAGCCAATTCCAGTCCCATTTGGAAGCTTGTCAAGTTACCATTCCAATGAGATCAAAATAGTTTAAATTCGACCACTGAAGAGAGAGTTATGAAGGTTACTATTGGACAAGGAGATGAAGGAGAAATTCAGAACCGACGACTACAATCCCACTTACAGATGCCCAATTGGCCTCGAAATATGACCATTCCTGTCTGGAATGAAAGAGCACTAAAGTACCTTTCGGCTGATCAAAAATCGACCCAATCCGACATCAAACGAGGGAGTTATGAGCGTCTCCGTTGGATTGCGCGATTTGGAAAGATTAACAATCCAAATTGCAAAATGACGATCGAAGAGTTCCAACGTGCTTTTGCGATATCGAACGGTCTCGAAATTATTCAATTTCGGTCCCATTTGGTATCTTGTCAAGTTACCATTCCAATGAGCTCAAAATAGATTAAATTCAACCACTAGAGAGAGAGAGTTATGAAGGTTACTATTGGACAAGGAGATGAAGGAGAAGTTCAGAACTGTCGATCACGATCCCTCTTACAGATGCCTAAATGGTATTAGAATACGACGATTCCAGTCAGCAATGAAAGAGTAGTGAAGTTCCTTTTAGATGACCAAAAATCGACCCAATCCGACAATAAACGAGTGAGTTATGAGCGTTTCCGTTGGATCGCGCGATGTGGAAAGAATAAGAATCCAAATTGCAAAATGACGATTGAAGAATTCCAACGTGCTTTTGGGATATCGAACGGTCTCGAAATTAGCCAATTTCGATCCCATTTGGAAGCTTGTCAAATTACCATTCCAACGAGCTCAAAATAGTTTAAATTCGACCACTAAAGAGAGAGTTATGAAGGTTACTATTGGACAAGGAGATGAAAGAGAAATTCAGGACCAATGACTACAATCCTATTTACGGATGCCCAAATGGTCTCGGAATACGAACAGTCCTGTCTGGAATGAAAGACACTAAAGTACCTTTCAGATGACCAAAAATTGACCCAATTCGACATCAAACGATGGAGTTATGAGCGTCTCCGATGGATTACGCGATTTGGAAGGATTAACAATCTAAATTGCAAAATGATGATCGAAGAGTGCCAACGTGCTTTTGGGATATCGAACGGTCACGAAATTAGCCAATTCTGGTCCCATTCCGAAGCTTGTCAAGTTACCATTCCAATGAGCTCAGAATAATTTAAATTCGACCACTTAAGAGAGAGTTATGAAGGTTTCTATTAGACAAGGAGATGAAGGCAAAATTCAGGACCGACGATTACGATCCCACTTACGGATGCCCAAATGGTATAAGAATACGACGATTCCAGTGAGGAATGAAAGAGCACTAAAGTACCTTTCAGTTGACCAAAAATCGACCCAATCCGACATCAAACAGGGGAGTTATGAGAGTGTCCGTTGGATCGCGCGATGTGGAAAGATTAACAATCCAGATTGCAAAATGACGTTCAAAGAGTTCCAACGTGCTTTTGGGAAATCGAACGATCTTGAAATTGGCCAATTCCGGAACCATTTGTTAGCTTGTCAAGTTACCATTCCAATGAGCTCAAAATAGATTAATTCGACCACTAGAGAGGGAGTTTTGAAGGTTACTATTGGACAATGAGATGAAGGAGAAATTCAGGACTGACAATTACGGTCCCACTTACGGATGCCCAAATGGCATCGAAATCGACGATTCTAGTCAGGAATGAAAGAGCACTAAAATACCTTTCAGATGACCAAAAATCGGCCCAATTCGACATCAAACGAGGGAGTTATGAGCATGTCCGTTGGATCGTGCAATGTGGA
Organism: Magnolia officinalis; assembly: GCA_021015155.1. Lineage (NCBI taxonomy): Eukaryota > Viridiplantae > Streptophyta > Magnoliopsida > Magnoliales > Magnoliaceae > Magnolia > Magnolia officinalis. The sequence goes on from JAJHSJ010000009.1 coordinate 39,937,163, forward strand.
AAGATTAACAATCCAAATTGTAAAATAACGTTTGAAGAGTTCCAACGTGCTTTTGGGATATCGAACGGTCTCGAAATTAGACAATTCCGGTCCCATTTGGAAGCTTGTCAAGTTACCATTCCAATGAGCTCAAAATAGTTTAAATTCGACGACTGAAGAGAGAGTTATAAAGGTTACTATTGGACAAGGAGATGAAGGAGAAATTCTGGAACGACGACTACAATTCCACTTACGGATGCCCAAATGGTCTTGGAATACGACCAGTCCTGTCTGGAATGAAAGAGCACTAAAGTACGTTTCTGATGACAAAAAGTCAACCCAATCCAACATCAAACAAGGGAGTTATGAGCGTCTCCGTTGGATTGCGCGATTTGGAAAGATTAACTATCCAAATTGCAAAATGACGATCGAAGAGTTCCAACGTGCTTTTGTGATATCGAACGGTCACGAATTAGCCAATTCCAGTCCCATTTGGAAGCTTGTCAAGTTACCATTCCAATGAGATCAAAATAGTTTAAATTCGACCACTGAAGAGAGAGTTATGAAGGTTACTATTGGACAAGGAGATGAAGGAGAAATTCAGAACCGACGACTATAATCCCACTTACAGATGCCCAAATGGGCTCGAAATACAACCATTCCTGTCTGGAATGAAAGAGCACTAAAGTACCTTTCGGTTGATCAAAAATCAGCCCAATCCGACATCAAACGAGGGAGTTATGAACGTCTCCGTTGGATTGCGCGATTTGGAAAGATTAACAATCCAAATTGTAAAATGACGATCGAAGAGTTCCAACGTGCTTTTGGGATATCGAACGGTCTCGAAATTATTCAATTCCGGTCCCATTTGGTATCTTGTCAAGTTACCATTCCAATGAGCTCAAAATAGATTAAATTCAACCACTAGAGAGAGAGTTATGAAGGTTACTATTGGACAAGGAGATGAAGGAGAAGTTCAAAACTGTCGATCACGATCCTTCTTACGGATGGCTAAATGGTATTAGAATACGACGATTCCAGTCAGCAATGAAAGAGTAGTGAAGTTCCTTTTAGATGACCAAAAATCGACCCAATCCGACAATAAACGAGTGAGTTATGAGCGTTTCTGTTGGATCGCGCGATGTGGAAAGATTAAGAATCCAAATTGCAAAATGACGATTGAAGAATTCCAACGTGCTTTTGGGATATCGAACGGTCTCGAAATTAGCCAATTTCGATCCCATTTGGAAGCTTGTCAAATTACCATTCCAACGAGCTCAAAATAGTTTAAATTCGACCACTAAAGAGAGAGTTATGAAGGTTACTATTGGACAAGGAGATGAAGGAGAAATTCAGGACCAACGACTACAATCCTATTTACGGATGCCCAAATGGTCTCGGAACACGAACAGTCCTGTCTGGAATGAAAGAGCACTAAAGTACCTTTCAGATGACCAAAAATTGACCCAATTCGACATCAAACGATGGAGTTATGAGCGTTTCCGATGGATTACGCGATTTGGAAGGATTAACAATCCAAATTTCAAAATGACGATCGAAGAGTTCCAACGTGCTTTTGGGATATTGAACGGTCGAGAAATTAGCCAATTCCGGTCCCATTTCAAAGCTTGTCAAGTTACCATTCCAATGAGCTCAAAATAATTTAAATTCGACCACTGAAGAGAGAGTTATGAAGGCAAAATTCAGGACCGACGATTACAATCCCACTTACGGATGCCCAAATGGTATCAGAATACGACGATTCCAGTTAGGAATCAAAGAGCACTAAATACCTTTCAGTTGACCAAAAATCGACCCAATCCGACATCAAACAAGGGAGTTATGAGTGTGTCCGTTGGATCGCGCGATGTGGAAAGATTAACAATCCAAATTGCAAAATGATGTTCAAAGAGTTCCAACGTGCTTTTGGGATATCGAACGATCTTGAAATTAGCCAATTCTGGTACCATTTGGTAGCTTGTCAAGTTACCATTCCAATGAGCACAAAATATATTAAATTCGACCACTACAGAGGGAGTTTTGAAGGTTACTATTGGACAATGAAATGAAGGAGAAATTCAGGACCGACGATTACGATCTCACTTACGGATGCCCAAAATGGCATCGGAATAGGACGATTCTATTCAGGAAGGAAAGAGCACTAAAGTACCTTTCAGATAACCAAAAATCGACCCAATTCGACATCAAACGAAGGAGTTATGAGCATGTCCGTTGGATCGTGTATTGTGGAAAGATTAACAATCCAAATTGCAAAATGACATTTGAAGAGTTCCAACGTGCTTTTGGGATATCAAACGGTCTCGAAATTAGACAATTCCGATCCCATTTGGAAGCTTGTCAAGTTACCATTCCAATGAGCTCAAAATAGTTTAAATTCGACGACTGAAGGGAGAGTTATAAAGGTTACTATTGGACAAGGAGATGAAGGAAAAATTCTGGAACGACGACTACAATCCCACTTACAGATGCCAAATGGTCTTGGAATACGACCAGTCTTGTCTGGAATGAAAGAGCACTAAAGTACGTTTCTGATGACAAAAAATCAACCCAACCCAACATCAAACGAGGGAGTTATGAGCGTCTCCGTTGGATTGCGCGATTTGGGAAGATTAACTATCCAAATTACAAAATGACGATCGAAGAGTTCGAACGTGCTTTTGTGATATCGAACGGTCACGAATTAGCCAATTCCAGTCCCATTTGGAAGATTTTCAAGTTACCATACCAATGAGATCAAAATAGTTTAAATTCGACCAATGAAGAGAGAGTTATGAAGGTTACTATTGGACAAGGAGATGAAGGAGAAATTCAGAACCCACGACTATAATCCTACTTACGGATGCCCAAATGGTCTCGAAATACGACCATTCCTGTCTGGAATGAAAGAGCACTAAAGTACCTTTCGGCTGATCAAAAATCGACCCAATCCGACATCAAACGAGGGAGTTATGAGCGTCTCCGTTGGATTGCGCGATTTAGAAAGATTAACAATCCAAATTGCAAAATGACGATCGAAGAGTTCCAACGTGCTTTTGGGATATCGAACGGTCTCGAAATTATTCAATTCGGGTTCCATTTGGAAGCTTGTTAAGTTACCATTCCAATGAGCTCAAAATTGTTTAAATTCGACCACTAAAGAGAGAGTTATGAAGGTTACAATTAGACAAGGAGATGAAGGAGAAATTCAGGTCCGACGACTACGCTCCCACTCACGAATGCCCAAATTGTATCGGAATACAACGATTGCAAATAGGAATGAAAGAGTACTAAAGTTCCTTTTAGATGGCAAAAAATTGACCCAATTCGACCGCCAACGAGGTTCTTATGAGCGTCCACGTTGGATCGCGTTCTTAAATGTAAAATGACGATCAAATTGTTCCAACCAGCTTTTGGGATATCGAACGGTCTCGACATTAGCCAATTTCGGTCCCATTTGGTAGCTTGTAAGTTACCATTCCAATGTGCTCAAAATAGATTAAATTCAACCACTAGAGAGAGAGTTATGAAGGTTACTATTGGACAAGGAGATGAAGGAGAAGTTCAGAACTGTCGATCACGATCCCTCTTACGGATGCCTAAATGGTATTAGAATACGACGATTCCAGTCAGCAATGAAAGAGTAGTAAAGTTCCTTTTAGATGACCAAAAATCGACCCAATCCGACAATAAACGAGTGAGTTATCAGCGTTTCTGTTGGATCGCGCGATGTGGAAAGATTAAGAATCCAAATTGCAAAATGACAATTGAAGAATTCCAATGTGCTTTTGGGATATCGAACGGTCTCGAAATTAGCCAATTCCGATCCCATTTGGAAGCTTGTCAAATTACCATTTCAACGAGCTTAAAATAGTTTAAATTCGACCACTAAAGAGAGAGTTATGAAGGTTACTATTGGACAAGGAGATGAAGGAGAAATTCAGGACCAACGACTACAATCCTACTTAAGGATGCCCAAATGGTCTCGGAATACGAACAGTCCTGTCTGCAATGAAAGAGCACTAAAGTACCTTTCAGATGAGCAAAAATCGACCCAATTCGACATCAAACGATGGAGTTATGAGCGTCTCCGATGGATTACGCGATTTGGAAGGATTAACAATCCAAATTGCAAAATGACGATCGAAGAGTTCCAACGTGCTTTTGTGATATTGAACCGTCACGAAATTAGCCAATTCCGGTCCCATTTCGAAGCTTGTCAAGTTACCATTCCTGTGAGCTCAAAATAATTTAAATTCGTCCACTGAAGAGAGAGTTATGAAGGTTTCTATTAGACAAGGAGATGAAGGCGAAATTAAGGACCGACGATTACGATCCCACTTACGGATGCCCAAATGGTATCAGAATATGATGATTCCAGTGAAGAATGAAAGAGCACTAAAGTACCTTTCAGTTGACCAAGAATCGGCCCAATCCGACATCAAAGATGGGAGTTATGAGAGTGTCCGTTGGATCGCGCGATGTGGAAAGATTAACAATCCAGATTGCAAAATGATGTTCAAAGAGTTCCAACGTGTTTTTGGGATATCGAACGATCTTGAAATTAGCCAATTCCGGTACCATTTGGTAGCTTGTCAAGTTACCATTCCAATGAGCTCAAAATAGATTAAATTCGACCACTGAGGAGGGAGTTTTGAAGGTTACTATTGGACAATGAGATGAAGGAGAAGTTCAGGACCGACAATTACGATCCCACTTACGGATGCCCAAATGGCATCGGAATACGACGATTCTAGTCAGGAATGAAAGAGCACTAAAGTACCTTTCAGATGACCAAAAATTGACCCAATTCGACATCAAACGAGGGGGTTATGAGCATGTCCGTTGGATCATGCAATGTGGAAAGATTAACAATCCAAATTGCAAAATGACGTTTGAAGAGTTCCAACGTGCTTTTGGGATATCGAACGGTCTCGAAATTAGACAATTCCGATCCCATTTGGAAGCTTGTCAAGTTACCATTCCAATGAGCTCAAAATAGTTTAAATTCGACGACTGAAGGGAGAGTTATAAAGGTTACTATTGGACAAGGAGATGAAGGCGAAATTCTGGAACGACGACTACAATCCCACTTACGGATTCCAAATGGTCTTGGATTACGACCAGTCCTGTCTGGAATGAAAGAGCACTAAAGTACATTTCTGATGACAAAAAATCAACCCAACCCAACATCAAACGAGGGAGTTAAGAGCGTCTCCGTTGGATTGCGCGATTTGGAAAGATTAACTATCCAAATTGCAAAATGACGATCGAAGAGTTCGAACGTGCTTTTGTGATATCGAACGGTCACGAATTAGCCAATTCCAGCCCCATTTAGAAGATTGTCAAGTTACCATTCCAATGAGATCAAAATAGTTTAAATTCGACCACTGAAGAGAGAGTTATAAAGGTTACTATTGGACAAGGAGATGAAAGAGAAATTCTGGAACGACGACTAGAATCCCACTTACGGTTGCCCAAATCGTCTTGGAATACGGCCAGTCTTGTCTGGAATGAAAGAGCACTAAAGTACGTTTCTGATGACAAAAAAATCAACCCAATCCAACATCAAACGAGGGAGTTATGAGCGACTCCGTTGGATTGCGCGATTTGAAAAGATTAACTATCCAAATTGCGAAATGACGATCGAAGAATTCGAACGTGCTTTTGTGATATCGAACGGTCACGAATTAGCCAATTCCAGTCCCATTTGGAAGCTTGTCAAGTTACCATTCCAATGAGATCAAAATAGTTTAAATTCGACCACTGAAGAGAGAGTTATGAAGGTTACTATTGGACAAGGAGATGAAGGAGAAATTCAGAACCGACGACTACAATCCCACTTACAGATGCCCAAATGTTCTCGAAATACGACTAATCCTATCTGGAATGAAAGAGCACTAAAGTACCTTTCGGCTGATAAAAAATCGACCCAATCCGACATCAAACGAGGGAGTTATGAGCGTCTCTGTTGGATTGCGCGATTTGGAAAGATTAACAATCCAAATTGTAAAATGACGATTGAAGAGTTCCAACGTGCTTTTGGGATATCGAACGGTCTCGAAATTATTCAATTCCGGTCCCATTTGGTATCTTGTCAAGTTACCATTCCAATGAGCTCAAAATAGATTAAATTCAACCACTTGAGAGAGAGTTATGAAGGTTACTATTGGACAAGGAGTGAGTTATGTGCATTGAAAGAATAGTAAAGTTCCTTTAGATGACCAAAAATTGACCCAATCCGACAATAAACGAGTGAGTTATGAGCATTTCCGTTGGATCGTGCGATGTGGAAAGATTAAGAATCCAAATTGCGAAAATGACGATTGAAGAATTCAACGTGCTTTTGGGATATCGAACGGTCTCGAAATTAGCCAATTCCGATCCCATTTGGAAGCTTGTCAAATTACCATTCCAACGAGCTCAAAATAGTTTAAATTCGACCACTAAAGAGAGAGTTATGAAGGTTACTATTGGACAAGTAGATGAAGGAGAAATTCAGGACCAACGACTACAATCCTATTTACGGATGCACAAATGGTCCCGGAATACGAACAGTCCTGTCTGGAATGAAAGAGCACTAAAGTACCTTTCAGATGACCAAAAATTGACCCAATTTGACATGAAACGATGGAGTTATGAGCGTCTCCGATGGATTACGTGATTTGGAAGGATTAACAATCCAAATTGCAAAATGACAATCGAAGAGTTCCAATGTGCTTTTGGGATATTGAACGGTCGTGAAATTAGCCAATTCCGGTCCCATTTCGAAGCTTGTCAAGTTACCATTCCAATGAGCTCAAAATAATTTAAATTCGACCACTGAAGAGAGAGTTATGAAGGTTTCTATTAGACAAGGAGATGAAGGCGAAATTCAGGACCGACGATTACGATCCCACTTACGGATGCCCAAATGGTATCAGAATACGACGATTCCAGTCAGGAATGAAAGAGCACTAAAGTACCTTTCAGTTGACTAAAAATAGACCCAATCCGACATCAAACAAGGGAGTTATGAGAGCGTCAGTTGGATCGCGCGTTGTGGAAAGATTAACAATCCAAATTGCAAATGACGTTCAAAGAGTTCTAACGTGCTTTTGGGATATCGAACGATCTTGAAATTAGCCAATTCTGGTACCATTTGGTAGCTTGTCAAGTTACCATTCCAATGAGCTCAAAATAGATTAAATTCGACCACTACAGAGGGAGTTTTGAAGGTTACTATTGGACTATGAAATGAAGCAGTAATTCAGGACCAACGATTACGATCCCACTTACAGATGCCCAAAATGGCATCGGAATACGACGATTCTAGTCGGGAATGAAAGAGCACTAAAGTACCTTTCAGATGACCAAAAATCGACCCAATTCGACATCAAACGAAGGAGTTATAAGCATGTCCGTTGGATCGTGCAAAGTGGAAAGATTAACAATCCGAATTGTAAAATGACGTTTGAAGAGTTCCAACGTGCTTTTGGGATATCGAACGATCTCGAAATTAGACAATTCCGATCCCATTTGGAAGATTGTCAAGTTACCATTCCAACGAGCTCAAAATAGTTTAAATTCGACCACTGAAGAGAGAGTTATGAAGGTTTCTATTAGACAAGGAGATGAAGGCAAAATTCAAGACCAACGATTATGATCCCACTTACGGATGCCCAAATGGTATCAGAATACGACAATTCCAGTGAGGAATGAAAGAGCACTAAAGTACCTTTCAGTTGACCAAGAATCGACCCAATCCGACATCAAACAAGGGAGTTATGAGAGTGTCCGTTGGATCGCGCGATGTGGAAAGATTAACAATCCAGATTGCAAAATGACGTTCAAAGAGTTCCAAAGTGCTTTTGGGATATCGAACGATCTTGAAATTAGCCAATTCTGGTACCATTTGGTAGCTTGTCAAGTTACCATTCTAATGAGCTCAAAATAGATTAAATTCGACCACAAGGGATGGAGTTTTGAAGGTTACTATTGGACAATGAGATGAAGGAGAAATTTAGAACCGACAATTACGATCCCACTTACGGATGCCTAAATGGCATTGGAATACGACGATTCTAGTCAGGAATGAAAGAGCACTAAAGTACCTTTCAGATGACAAAAAATCGACCCAATTCGACATCAAACGAGGGGGTTATGAGCATGTCCGTTGGATCATGCAATGTGGAAAGATTAACAATCCAAATTGCAAAATGACGTTTGAAGAGTTCCAACGTGCTTTGGGATATCGAACGGTCTCGAAATTAGACAATTCCGATCCCATTTGGAAGCTTGTCAAGTTACCATTCCAATGAGCTCAAAATAGTTTAAATTCGACGACTGAAGAGAGAGTTATAAAGGTTACTATTGGACAAGGAGATGAAAGAGAAATTCTGGAACGACGACTATAATCCCACTTACGGACCAGTCCTGTCTGGAATGAAAGAGCACTAAGGTACGTTTCTGATGACAAAAAATCAACCCAATCCAACATCAAACGAGGGAGTTATGAGCGTCTCCGTTGGATTGCGCGATTTGGAAAGATTAACTATCCAAATTGCAAAATGACGATCGAGGAGTTCTAACGTGCTTTTGTGATATCGAACGGTCACGAATTAGCCAATTCTAGCCCATTTGGAAGCTTGTCAAGTTACCATTCCAATGAGATCAAAATAGTTTAAATTCGACCACTGAAGAGAGAGTTATGAAGGTTACTATTGGACAAGGAGATGAAGGAGAAATTCAGAACCGACGACTACAATCCCACTTACAGATGCCCAAATGTTCTCGAAATACGACCATTCCTGTTAGGAATGAAAGAGCACTAAAGTACCTTTCCGTTAATCAAAAATCGACCCAATCCGACATCAAACGAGGGAGTTATGAGCGTCTCCGTTGGATTGCGCGATTTAGAAAGATTAACAATCCAAATTGCAAAATGACGATCTAAGAGTTCCAACGTGCTTTTGGGATATCGAACGGTCTCGAAATTATTCAATTCCGGTCCCATTTGGTATCTTGTCAAGTTACCATTCCAATGAGCTCAAAATAGATTAAATTCAACCACTAGAGAGAGAGTTATGAAGGTTACTATTGGACAAGGAGATGAAGGAGAAGTTCAGAACTGTCGATCACAATCCCTCTTACGGATGCCTAAATGGTCTTAGAATACGATGATTGCAGCCAGCAATGAAAGAGTACTAAAGTTCCTTTTAGATGACCAAAAATCGACCCAATCCGACAATAAACGAGTGAGTTATCAGCGTTTCCGTTGATTGCGCGATGTGGAAAGATTAAGAATCCAAATTACAAAATGACGATTGAAGAATTCCAACGTGCTTTTGGGATATCGAACGGTCTCGAAATTAGCCAATTCCGATCCCATTTGGAAGCTTGTCAAATTACCATTCCAACGAGCCCAAAATAGTTTAAATTCGACCACTAAAGAGAGAGTTATGAAGGTTACTATTGGACAAGGAGATGAAGGAGAAATTTAGGACCAACGACTACAATCCTATTTACGGATGCACAAATGGTCCTGGAATACGAACAGTCCTGTCTGGAATGAAAGAGCACTAAAGTACCTTTCAGATGACCAAAAATCGACCCAATTCGTCATCAAACGATGGAGTTATGAGCGTCTCCGATGGATTACGCGATTTGGAAGGATTAACAATCCAAATTGCAAAATGTCAATCGAAGAGTTCCAATGTGCTTTTGGGATATTGAACGGTCGTGAAATTAGCCAATTCTGGTCCCATTTCGAAGCTTGTCAAGTTACCATTCCAATGAGCTCAAAATAATTTAAATTCGACCACTGAAGAGAGAGTTATGAAGGTTTCTATTAGACAAGGAGATGAAGGCGAAATTCAGGACCGACGAATACGATCCCACTTACGGATGCCCAAATGGTATCAAAATAAGACGATTCCAGTCAGGAATGAAAGAGCTCTAAAGTACCTTTCAGTTGACTAAAAATAGACCCAATCCGACATCAAACAAGGGAGTTATGAGAGTGTCTGTTGGATCGCGCAATGTGGAAAGATTAACAATCCAGATTGTAAAATGACATTCAAAGAGTTCCAACGTGCTTTTGGGATATCGAACGGTCTCAAAATTATTCAATTCCGGTCCCATTTGGAAGCTTGCCAAGTTACCATTCCAATGAGCTCAAAATTGTTTAAATTCGACCACTAAGGAGAGAGTTATGAAGGTTACTATTGGACAAGGAGATGAAGGAGAAATTCAGAACCGACGACTATAATCCCACTTACGGATGCCCAAATAGTCTCGAAATACGACCATTCCTGTCTGGAATGAAAGAGCACTAAAGTACCTTTCGGCTGATCAAAAATCGACCCAATCCGACATCAAACGAGGGAGTTATGAGCGTCTCCGTTGGATTGCGCGATTTGGAACGATTAACAATCCAAATTGCAAAATGACGATTGAAGAGTTCCAACGTGCTTTTGGGATATCGAACGGTCTCAAAAATTTTCAATTCCGGTCCCATTTGGAAGCTTGTCAAGTTACCATTCCAATGAGCTCAAAATTGTTTAAATTCGACCACTAAAGAGAGAGTTATGAAGGTTACTATTGGACAAAGAGATGAAGGAGGAATTCAGGTCCGACGACTACGCTCCCACTTACGAATGCCCAAATTGTATCGGAATACAACGATTGCAAATAGGAATGAAAGAGTACTAAAGTTCCTTTTAGATGACCAAAAATTGACCCAATTCGACTGCCAACGAGGTTCTTATGAGCGTCCACGTTGGATCGCGCGATATGGAAAGATTAACAATCTTAATTGCAAAATGACGATCAAAGCGTTCCAACCTGCTTTTGGGATATCGAACGGTCTCAAAATTAGCCAATTGCGGTCCCATTTGGTAGCTTGTCAAGTTACCATTCCAATGAGCTCTAAATAGATTAAATTCAACCACTAGAGAGAGAGTTATGAAGGTTACTATTGGACAAGGAGATGAAGGAGAAGTTCAGAACTGTCGATCACGATCCCTCTTATGGATGCCTAAATGGTATTAGAATACTCTGATTCTAGTCAGCAATGAAAGAGAAGTAAAGTTCCTTTTAGATGACCAAAAATCGACCCAATCCGACAATAAACGAGTGAGTTATGAGCGTTTCCGTTGGATCGCGCGATGTGGAAATATTAAGAATCCAAATTGCAAAATGACGATTGAAGAATTCCAACGTGCTTTTGGGATATCGAACAGTCTCGAAATTAGCCAATTCCGGTCCCATTTGGAAGCTTGTCAAATTTCTATTCCAACGAGCTCAAAATAGTTTAAATTCGACCACTGAAGAGAGAGTTATGAAGGTTTCTATTAGACAAGGAGATGAAGGCAAAATTCAAGACCGACGATTACGATCCCCTTACGGATGCCTAAATGGTCCCGGAATATGAACAGACCTGTCTGGAATGAAGAAGCACTAAAGTACCTTTCAGTTGACCAAAAATCGACCCAATTCGACATCAAACGATGGAGTTATGAGCGTCACCGATGAATTACGCGATTTAGAAGGATTAACAATCCAAATTGCAAAATGACGATCGAAGAGTTCCAACATGCTTTTGGGATATTGAACGGTCGTGAAATTAGCCAATTGCGGTCCCATTTCGAAGCTTGTCAAGTTACCATTCCAATGAGCTCAAAATAATTTAAATTCGACCACTGAAGAGAGAGTTATAAAGGTTTCTATTAGACAAGGAGATGAACGCGAAATTCAGGACCGACGATTACAATCCCACTTACGGATGCCCAAATGGTATCAGAATAGGACGATTCTAGTTAGGAATGAAAGTACACTAAAGTACCTTTCAGTTGACCAAAAATCGACCCAATCCGACATCAAACAAGGGAGTTATGAGAGTGTCCGTTGGATCGCGCGATGTGGAAAGATTAACAATCCAAATTGCAAAATGATATTCAAAGAGTTCCAACGTGCTTTTGGGATATCGAACGATCTTGAAATTAGCCAATTCTGGTACCATTTGGTAGCTTGTCAAGTTACCATTCCAATGAGCTTAAAACAGATTAAATTCGACCACTAGAGAGGGAGTTTTGAAGGTTACTATTGGACAATGAAATGAAGGAGAAATTCAGGACCGACGATTACGATCCCACTTACAGATGCCCAAAATGACATCGGAATACGACGATTCTAGTCAGGAATGAAAGAGCACTAAAGTACCTTTCAGATACCAAAAGTCGACCCAATTCGACATCAAACAAAGGAGTTATGAGCATGTCCGTTGGATCGTGCAATGTGGAAAGATTAACAATCCAAATTGCAAAATGACGTTTGAAGAGTTCCAACGTGCTTTTGGGATACCGAACGGCCTCAAAATTAGATAATTTCGATCCCATTTGGAAGCTTGTCAAGTTACCATTCCAATGAGCTCAAAATAGTTTAAATTCGACGAATGAAGGGAGAGTTATAAAGGTTACTATTGGACAAGGAGATGAAGGAGAAATTCTGGAACGACGACTACAATCCCACTTACGGATGTCCAAATGGTCTTGGAATACGACCAGTCCTGTCTGGAATGAAAGAGCACTAAAGTACGTTTCTGATGACAAAAAATCAACCCAACCCAACATCAAACGAGGGAGTTATGAGTGTCTCCGTTGGATTGCGGGATTTGGAATGATTAATGATCGAAGAGTTCGAATGTGCTTTTGTGATATCGAACGGTCACGAATTAGCCAATTCCAGTCCCATTTGGAAGCTTGTCAAGTTACCATTCCAATGAGATCAAAATAGTTTAAATTCGACCACTGAAGAGAGAGTTATGAAGGTTACTATTAGACAAGGAGATGAAGGAAAAATTCAGAACCAACGACTACAATCCTACTTACGGATGCCCAAATAGTCTCGAAATACGACCATTCCTGTCTGGAATGAAAGAGCACTAAAGTACCTTTCGGCTGATCAAAAATCGACCCAATCCGACATCAAACGAGGGAGTTATGAGCGTCTCCGTTGGATTGCGTGATTTGGAAAGATTAACAATCCAAATTGCAAAATGACGATCGAAGAGTTCCAACGTGCTTTTGGGATATCGAACGGTCTCGAAATTATTGAATTCCGGTCTCATTTGGAAGCTTGTCAAGTTACCATTCCAATGAGCTCAAAATTGTTTAAATTCGACCACTAAAGAGAGAGTTATGAAGGTTACTATTGGACAAGGAGATGAAGGAGAAATTCAGGTCCGATGACTACGCTCCCACTTACGAAGGCCAAAATTGTAACGGAATACAACGATTACAAATAGGAATGAAAGAGTACTAAAGTTCCTTTTAGATGACCAAAAATTGACCCAATTCGACTGCCAACGAGGTTCTTATGAGCGTCCACATTGGATCGTGCGATGTGGAATGATTAACAATCTTAATTGCAAAACGACGATCAAAGCGTTCCAACCTGCTTTTGGGATATCGAACGGTCTCGAAATTAGCCAATTTCGGTCCCATTTGGTAGCTTGTCAAGTTACCATTCCAATGAGCTCAAAATAGATTAAATTCTACCACAAGAGAGAGAGTTATGAAGGTTACTATTGGACAAGGAGATGAAGGAGAAGTTCAGAACTGTCGATCACAATCCCTCTTACGGATGCCTAAATGGTATTAGAATACAACGATTTCAGTCAGCAATGAAAGAGTAGTAAAGTTCCTTTTAGATGACCCAAAATCGACCCAATCCGACAATTAACGAGTGAGTTATGAGCGTTTCCGTTGGATCGCGCGATGTGAAAAGATTAACAATCCAGATTGCAAAATGACGTTCAAAGAGTTCCAACGTGCTTTTGGGATATCGAACGATCTTGAAATTAGCCAATTCCGGTGCCATTTGGTAGCTTGTCAAGTTACCATTCCAATGAGCACAAAATAGATTAAATTCGACCACTAGAGAGGGAGTTTTGAAGGTTACTATTGGACATTGAGATGAAGGAGAAATTCAGGACCGACGATTACAATCCCACTTACGGATGCCCAAATGGCATCAGAATACGACGATTCTACTCAAAAATGAAAGAGCACTAAAGTACCTTTCAGATGACCAAAAATCGACCCAATTCGACATCAATCAAGGGAGTTATGAGCATGTCTGTTGGATCGTGCTATGTGGAAAGATTAACAATCCAAATTGCAAAATGACGTTTGAAGAGTTCCAACGTGCTTTTGGGATATCGAACGGTCTCCAAATTGGACAATTCCGATCCCATTTGGAAGCTTGTCAAGTAACCATTCCAATGAGCTCAAAATAGTTTAAATTCGACGACTGAAGAGAGAGTTATAAAGGTTACTATTGGGCAAGGAGATGAAGGAGAAATTCTGGAACGACGACTACAATCCCACTTACGGATGCTCAAATGGTCTTGGATACGACCAGTCCTGTCTGGAATGAAAGAGCACTAAAGTACATTTCTGATGACAAAAAATCAACCCAATCCAACATCAAACGAGGGAGTAATGAGCGTCTCCGTTGGATTGCGTGATTTGGAAAGATTAACTATCCAAATTGCAAAATGACGATCGAAGAGTTCGAACGTGCTTTTGTGATATCGAACGGTCACGAATTAGCTAATTCCAGTCCCATTAGGAAGCTTGTCAAGTTACCATTCCAATGAGATCAAAATAGTTTAAATTCGACCACTGAAGAGAGAGTTATGAAGGTTACTATTGGACAAGGAGATAAAGGAGAAATTCAGAACCGACTACAATCCCACTTACGGATGCCCAAACGGTCTCGAAATACGACCATTCCTGTCTGGAATGAAAGAGCACTAAAGTACCTTTCGGCTGATGAAAAATTGACCCAATCCGACCTCAAACAAGGGAGTTATGAGCGTCTCCGTTGGATTGCACGATTTGGAAAGATTAACAATCCAAATTGCAAAATGACGATCGAAGAGTTCCAACGTGCTTTTGGGATATCGAACGGTCTCGAAATTATTGAATTCCGGTCCCATTTGGAAGCTTGTCAAGTTACCATTCCATTGAGCTCAAAATTGTTAAAATTCGACCACTAAAAAGAGAGTTATGAAGGTTACTATTGGACAAGGAGATGAAGGAGAAATTCAAGTCCGATGACTACGCTCCCACTTATGAATGCCCAAATTGTATCGGAATACAACGATTGCAAATAGGAATGAAAGAGTACTAAAGTTCCTTTTAGATGACCAAAATTGACCCAATTCGACTGCCAACGAGGTTCTTATGTGCGTCCACGTTGGATCGCGCGATGTGGAATGATTAACAATCTTCATTACAAAATGACGATCAAAGCGTTCCAACCTGCTTTTGGGATATTCAACGGTCTCGAAATTAGCCAATTTCGGTCCCATTTGGTAGCTTGTCAAGTTACCATTCCAATGAGCTCAAAATACATTAAATTCAACCACTAGAGAGAGAGTTATGAAGGTTACTATTGGAAAAGGAGATGAAGGAGAAGTTCAGAACTGTCGATCACGATCCCTCTTACGGATGCCTAGATGGTATTAGAATACGACGATTCCAGTCAGCAATGAAAGAGTAGTAAAGTTCCTTTTAGATGACCAAAAATCGACCCAATCTGACAATAAACGAGTGAGTTATGAGCGTTTCCGTTGGATCGCGCGATGGGGAAAGATTAAGAATCCAAATTGCAAAATGACGATTGATGAATTCCAATGTGCTTTTGGGATATCGAACGGTCTCGAAATTAGCCAATTCCGGTCCCATTTGGAAGCTTGTCAAATTACCATTCCAACGAGCTCAAAATAGTTTAAATTCGATCACTAAAGAGAGAGTTATGAAGGTTACTATTGGACAAGGAGATGAAGGAGAAATTCAGGACCATCGACTACAATCCGATTTACGGATGCCCAAATGGTCTCGGAATACGAACAATCCTGTCTGGAATGAAAGAGCACTAAAGTACCTTTCAGATGACCAAAAATTGACCCAATTCGACATCAAACGATGGAGTTATGAGCGTCTCCGATGGATTACGCGATTTGGAAGGATTAACAATCCAAATTGCAAAATGACGGTCGAAGAGTTCCAACATGCTTTTGGGATATTGAACGGTCACGAAATTAGCCAATTTCGGTCCCATTTCGAAGCTTGTCAAGTTACCATTCCAATGAGCTTAAAATAATTTAAATTCGACTACTGAAGAGAGAGTTATGAAGGTTTCAATTAGACAAGGAGATGAAGGCAAAATTCAGGACCGACAATTACGATCCCACTTACGGATTCCCAAATGGTATCAGAATACGATGATTCCAGTGAGGAGTGAAAGAGCACTAAAGTACCTTTAAGTTGACGATAAATCGACCCAATCCGACATCAAACAAGGGAGTTATGAGAGTGTCATTGGATCGCGCGATGTGAAAAGATTAACAATCCAGATAGCAAAATGACGTTCAAAGAGTTCCAACGTGCTTTTGGGATATCGAACGATCTTGAAATTAGCCAATTCCGATACCATTTGGTAGCTTGTCAAGTTACCATTCTAATGAGCTCAAAATAGATTAAATTCGACCATTAGAGAGGGAGTTTTGAAGGTTACTATCGGACAATGAGATGAAGGAGAAATTCAGGACCGACGATTACGATCCCACTTACGGATGCCCAAATAGCATCGGAATATGACGATTCTACTCAAGAATGAAAGATAACTAAAGTACCTTTCAGATGACCAAAAATCGACCCAATTCGACATCAATCAAGGGAGTTATGAGCATGTCCGTTGGATCGTGCAATGTGGAAAGATTAACAATCCAAATTGCAAAATGACGTTTGAAGAGTTCCAATGTGCTTTTGGGATATCGAACGGTCTCGAAATTAGACAATTCCGATCCCATTTGGAAGCTTGTCAAGTTACCATTCCAATGAGCTCAAAATAGTTTAAATTCGACGACTGAAGAGAGAGTTATAAAGGTTACTATTGGACAAGGAGATGAAGGAGAAATTCTGGAACGACGACTACAATCCCACTTACGGATGCTCAAATGGTCTTGGAATACGACCAGTCCTATCTGGAATGAAAGAGCACTAAAGTACGTTTCTAATGACAAAAAATCAACCCAATCCAACATCAAACGAGGGAGTTATGAGCGTCTCCGTTGGATTGCGCGATTAGGAAAGAAGAACTATCCAAATTGTAAAATGACGGTCGAAGAGTTCAACGTGCTTTTGTGATATCGAACGGTCACGAATTAGCCAATTCCAGTCCCATTTGGAAGCTTGTCAAGTTACCATTCCAATGAGATCAAAATAGTTTAAATTCGACCACTGAAGAGAGAGTTATGAAGGTTACTATTGGACAAGGAGATGAAGGAGAAATTCAGAACCGACTACAATCCCACTTACGGATGCCCAAACGGTCTCGAAATACGACCATTCCTGTCTAGAAAGAAAGAGCACTAAAGTACCTTTCGGCTGATCAAAAATTGACCCAATCCGACATCAAATGAGGGAGTTATGAGCGTCTCCATTGGATTGCGCGATGTGGAAAGATTAACAATCCAAATTGCAAAATGACGATCGAAGAGTTCCAACGTGCTTTTGGGATATCGAACGGTCTCGAAATTTTTCAATTCCGGTCCCATTTGGAAGCTTGTCAAGTTACCATTCCAATGAGCTCAAAATTGTTTAAATTCGACCACTAAAGAGAGAGTTATGAAGGTTACTATTGGACAAAGAGATGAAGGAGGAATTCAGGTCCGACGACTACGCTCCCACTTACGAATGCCCAAATTGTATCGGAATACAACGATTGCAAATAGGAATGAAAGAGTACTAAAGTTCCTTTTAGATGACCAAAAATTGACCCAATTCGACTGCCAACGAGGTTCTTATGAGCGTCCACATTGGATCGCGCGATATGGAGGGATTAACAATCTTAATTGCAAAATGACGATCAAAGCGTTCCAACCTGCTTTTGGGATATCGAACGGTCTCAAAATTAGCCAATTTCAGTCCTAATTGTTAGCTTGTCAAGTTACCATTCCAATGAGCTCAAAATAGATTAAATTCAACCACTAGAGAGAGAGTTATGAAGGTTACTATTGGACAAGGAGATGAAGGAGAGGTTCAGAACTGTCGATCACGATCCCTCTTACGGATGCCTAAATGGTATTAGAATACGACGATTCCAGTCAGCAATGAAAGAGTAGTAAAGTTCCTTTTAGATGACCAAAAATGGACCCAATCCGACAATAAACGAGTGAGTTATGAGCGTTTCCGTTGGATCGCTCGATGTGGAAAGATTAAGAATCCAAATTGCAAAATGACGATTGAAGAATTCCAACGTGCTTTTGGGATATCGAACGGTCTCGAAATTAGCCAATTCTGGTCCCATTTGGAAGCTTGTCAAATTACCATTCCAACGAGCTCAAAATAGTTTAAATTCGACCACTAAAGAGAGAGTTATAAAGGTTACTATTGGACAAGGAGATGAAGGAGAAATTCTGGAACGACGACTACAATTCCACTTACGGATGCTCAAATGGTCTTGGAATACGACCAGTGCTGTCTGGAATGAAAGAACACTAAAGTACGTTTCTGATGTCAAAAAATCAACCCAATCCAACATCAAACGAGGGAGTTATGAGCGTCTCCATTGGTTTGCGCGATTAGGAAAGAATAACTATCCAAATTGCAAAATGACGGTCGAAGAGTTCGAACGTGCTTTTGTGATATCTAACGGTCACGAATTAGCCAATTCCAGTCCCATTTGGAAGCTTGTCAAGTTACCATTCCAATGAGATCAAAATAGTTTAAATTCGACCACTGAAGAGAGAGTTATGAAGGTTACTATTAGACAGGGAGATGAAGGAGAAATTCAGAACCGACTACAATCCCACTTACGGATGCCCAAACGGTCTCGAAATACGACCATTCCTGTCTAGAATGAAACAGCACTAAAGTACCTTTCGGCTGATCAAAAATTGACCCAATCCGACATCAAATGAGGGAGTTATGAGCGTCTCCATTGGATTGTGGGATGTGGAAAGATTAACAATCCAAATTGCAAAATGACGATCGAAGAGTTCCAACGTGCTTTTGGGATATCGAACGGCCTCGAAATTTTTCAATTCCGGTCCCATTTGGAAGCTTGTCAAGTTACCATTCCAATGAGCTCAAAATTATTTAAATTCGACCACTAAAGAGAGAGTTATGAAGGTTACTATTGGACAAGGAGATGAAGGAGGAATTCAGGTCCGACGACTACGCTCCCACTTACGAATGCCCAAATTGTATCGGAATACAATGATTGCAAATAGGAATGAAAGAGTACTAAAGTTTCTTTTAGATGACCAAAAATTGACCCAATTCGACTGCCAACGAGGTTCTTATGAGCGTCGACGTTGGATCGCGCGATATGGAAAGATTAACAATCTTAATTGCAAAATGACGATCAAAGCGTTCCAACCTGCTTTTGGGATATCGAACAGTCTCAAAATTAGCCAATTTCGGTCCCATTTGGTAGCTTGTCAAGTTACCATTCCAATGAGCTCAAAATAGATTAAATTCAACCACTAGAGAGAGAGTTATGAAGGTTACTATTGGACAAGGAGATGAAGGAGAGGTTCAGAACTGTCGATCACGATCCCTCTTACGGATGCCTAAATGGTATTAGAATACGACGATTCCAGTCAGCAATGAAAGAGTAGTAAAGTTCCTTTTAGATGACCAAAAAATGACCCAATCCGACAATAAACGAGTGAGTTATGAGCGTTTTCGTTAGATCGCTCGAACTGGAAAGATTAAGAATCCAAATTGCAAAATGACGACTGAAGAATTCCAACGTGCTTTTGGGATATCGAACGGTCTCGAAATTAGCCAATTCCGGTCCCATTTGGAAGCTTGTCAAATTACCATTCCAACGAGCTCAAAATAGTTTAAATTCGACCACTAAAGAGAGAGTTATAAAGGTTACTATTGGACAAGGAGATGAAGGAGAAATTCTGGAACGACGACTACAATCCCACTTACGGATGCTCAAATGGTCTTGGAATATGACCAGTCCTGTCTGGAATGAAAGAACACTAAAGTACGTTTCTGATGTCAAAAAATCAACCCAATCCAACATCAAACGAGGGAGTTATGAGCGTCTCCGTTGGATTGCGCGATTTGGAAAGATTAACTATCCAAATTGCAAAATGACGATCGAAGAGTTCGAACATGCTTTTGTGATATCTAACGGTCACGAATTAGCCAATTCCAGTCCCATTAGGAAGCTTGTCAAGTTACCATTCCAATGAGATCAAAATAGTTTAAATTCGACCACTGAAGAGAGAGTTATGAAGGTTACTATTGGACAAGGAGATGAAGGAGAAATTCAGAACCGACTACAATCCCACTTACGGATGCCCAAACGGTCTCGAAATACGACCATTCCTGTCTGGAATGAAAGAGCACTAAAGTACCTTTCGGCTGATCAAAAATTGACCCAATCCGACCTCAAACAAGGGAGTTATGAGCGTCTCC
Source organism: Magnolia officinalis (assembly GCA_021015155.1). Classification (NCBI taxonomy): domain Eukaryota; kingdom Viridiplantae; phylum Streptophyta; class Magnoliopsida; order Magnoliales; family Magnoliaceae; genus Magnolia; species Magnolia officinalis. The sequence continues at coordinate 39,957,631 of JAJHSJ010000009.1, forward strand.
GTTGGATTGCACGATTTGGAAAGATTAACAATCCAAATTGCAAAATGACGATCGAAGAGTTCCAACGTGCTTTTGGGATATCCAACGGTCTCGAAATTAGTCAATTCTGGTCCCATTTGGAAGCTTGTCAAGTTACCATTCCAATGAGCTCAAAATTGTTTAAATTCGACCACTAAAGAGAGAGTTATGAAGGTTACTATTGGACAAGGAGATGAAGGAGAAATTCAGGTCCGACGACTACGCTTCCACTCACGAATGCCCAAATTGTATCAGAATACAACGATTGCAAATAGGAATGAAAGAGTACTAAAGTTCCATTTAGATTACCAAAAATGGACCCAATTCGACTGCCAACGAGGTTCTTATGAGCGTCCACGTTGGATCGCGCGATGTGGAAAGATTAACAATCTTAATTGCAAAAGGACGATCAAAGCGTTCCAACCTGCTTTTGCGTTATCGAACGGTCTCGAAATTAGCAAATTTCGGTCCCATTTGGTAGCTTGTCAAGTTACCATTCCAATGAGCTCAAAATAGATTAAATTCAACCACTAGAGAGAGAGAGTTATGAAGGTTACTATTGGACAAGGAGATGAAGGAGAAGTTCAGAACTGTCGATCACGATCCCTCTTACGGATGCCTAAATGGTATTAGAATACGACGATTCCAGTCAGCAATGAAAGAGTAGTAAAGTTCCTTTTAGATGACCAAAAATGGACCCAATCCGACAATAAACGAGTGAGTTATGAGCGTTTCCGTTGGATCGCGCGATGTGGAAAGATTAAGAATCCAAATTGCAAAATGACGATTGAAGAATTCCAGCGTTCTTTTGGGATATCGAACGGTCTCGAAATTATCCAATTCCGGTCCCATTTGGAAGCTTGTCAAATTACCATTCCAACGAGCTCAAAATAGTTTAAATTCAACCACTAAAGAGAGAGTTATGAAGGTTACTATTGGACAAGGAGATGAAGGAGAAATTTAGGACCAACGACTACAATCCTATTTACGGATGCCCAAATGGTCTCGGAATACGAACAGTCCTGTCTGGAATGAAAGAGCACTAAAGTACCTTTCAGATGACCAAAAATCGACCCAATTCGACAAGAAACGATGAAGTTATGAGCGTCTCCGATGGATTACGCGATTTGGAAGGATTAACAATCCAAATTGCAAAATGACGATCGAAGAGTTCCAACGTGCTGTTGGGATAATGAACGGTCACGAAATTAGCCAATTCTGATCCCATTTCGATGCTTGTCAAGTTACCATTCCAATGAGCTTAAAATAATTTAAATTCGACCACTGAAGAGAGAGTTATGAAGGTTTCTATTAGACAAGGAGATGAAGGCGAAATTCAGGACCGACGATTACTATCCCACTTTCGGATGCCCAAATGGTATCAGAATACGACGATTCTATTGAGGAATGAAAGAGCACTAAAGTACCTTTCAGTTGACCAAAAATCGACCCAATCCGACATCAAACAAGGGAGTTATGAGAGTGTCCGTTGGATCGCGCGATGTGAAAAGATTAACAATCCAGATTGCAAAATGACGTTCAAAGAGTTCCAACGTGCTTTTGGGATATCGAACGATCTTGAAATTAGCCAATTTCTGTACCATTTGGTAGCTTGTCACGTTACCATTCTAATGAGCTCAAAATAGATTAAATTCGACCACTAGAGAGGGAGTTTTGGAGGTTACTATTGGACAATGAGATGAAGGAGAAATTCAGGACCGACGATTACGATCCCACTTACGGATGCCCAAATGGCATCGGAATACGACGATTCTAGTCAGGAATGAAAGAGCACTAAAGTACCTTTCAGATGACCAAAATCGACCCAATTCGACATCAAACGAGGAGTTATGAGCATGTCCGTTGGATCGTGCAATGTGGAAAGATTAACAATCCAAATTGCAAAATGACGTTTGAAGAGTTCCAGCGTGCTTTTGGGATATCGAACGGTCTCGAAATTAGACAATTGCGATCCCATTTGGAAGCTTGTCAAGTTACCATTCCAATGAGCTCAAAATAGTTTAAATTCGACGACTGAAGAGAGAGTTATAAAGGTTACTATTGGACAAGGAGATGAAGGAGAAATTCTGGAACGACGACTACAATCCCACTTACGGATGCTCAAATGGTCTTAGAATACGACCAGTCCTGTCTGGAATGAAAGAGCACTAAAGTACGTTTCTGATGACAAAAAATCAATCCAATTCAACATCAAACGAGGGAGTTATGAGAGTCTCTATTGGATTGCGCAATTTGGAAAGATTAACTATCCAAATTGCAAAATGATGATCGAAGAGTTCGAACGTGCTTTTGTGATATTGAACGGTCACGAATTAGCCAATTCCAGTCCCATTTGGAAGCTTGTCAAGTTACCATTCCAATGAGATTAAAATAGTTTAAATTCGACCACTGAAGAGAGAGTTATGAAGGTTACTTTTGGACAAGGAGATGAAGGAGAAATTCAGAACCGACGACTACAATCCCACTTACGGATGCCCAAATGGTCTCGAAATACGACCATTCCAGTCTGGAATGAAAGAGCACTAAGTACCTTTCGGCTGATCAAAAATCGACCCAATCCGACATCAAATGAGGGAGTTATGAGCGTCTCTGCTGGAATGCGCGATTTGGAAAGATTAACAATCCAAATTGCAAAATGACGATCGAAGAGTTCCAACGTGCTTTTGGGATATCGATCGGTCTCGAAATTATTCAATTCCGGTCCCATTTAGAAGCTTGTCAAGTTACCATTCCAATGAGCTCAAAATTGTTTAACTTCGACCACTAAAGAGAGAGTTATGAAGGTTACTATTGGACAAGGAGATGAAGGAGAAATTCAGGTCCGACGACTACGCTCCCACTCACGATGCCCAAATTGTATCGGAATACAACGATTGCAAATAGGAATGAAAGAGTACTAAAGTTCCTTTTAGATGACCAAAAATTGACCCAATTCGACTGCCAACGAGGTTCTTATGAGCGTCCACGTTGGATCGCGCGATGTGGAAAGATTAACAATCTTAATTGCAAAATGACGATCAAAGCGTTCCAACCTGCTTTTGGGATATTGAACGGTCTCGAAATTAGCCAATTTCGGTCCCATTTGGTAGCTTGTCAAGTTACCATTCCAATGAGCTCGAAATAGAATAAATTCAACCACTAGAGAGAGAGTTATGAAGGTTACTATTGGACAAGGAGATGAAGGAGAAGTTCAGAACCGTCGATCACGATCCCTCTTACGGATGCGTAAATGGTATTAGAATACGACGATTCTAGTCAGCGACGAAAGAGAAGTAAAGTTCCTTTTAGATGACCAAAAATCGACCCAGTTCGACAATAAACGAGTGAGTTATGAGCGTTTTCATTGGATCGTGCGATGTGGAAAGATTAAGAATCCAAATTGCAAAATGACGATTGAAGAATTCCTACATGCTTTTGGGATATCGAACGGTCTCGAAATTAGCCAATTCCGGTCCCATTTGGAAGCTTGTCAAATTACCATTCCAACGAGCTCAAAGTAGTTTAAATTCGGCCACTAAAGAGAGAGTTATGAAGGTTACTATTGGACAAGGAGATGAAGGAGAAATTCAGGACCAACGACTACAATCCTATTTACGGATGCCCAAATGGTCTCGGAATACGAACAGTCCTGTCTGGAATGAAAGAGAACTAAAGTACCCTTTCAGATGCCAAAAAAAATCGACCCAATTCGACATCAAACGATGGAGTTGTGAGCGTCTCCGATGGATTACGCGATTTGGAAGGATTAACAATCCAAATTGCAAAATGACGATCGAAGAGTTCCAACGTGCTTTTGGGATATTGAACGGTCACGAATTAGGCAATTCCGGTCCCATTTCGAAGCTTGTCAAGTTACCATTCCAATGAGCTCAAAATAATTAAATTCGACACTGAAGAGAGAGTTATGAAGGTTTCTATTAGACAAGGAGATGAAGGCGAATTCAGGACCGACGATTACGATCCCACTTACGGATGCCCAAATGGTATCAGAATACGAGATTCCAGTCAGGAATGAAAGAGCACTAAAGTACCTTTCAGTTGACCAAAAATCGACCCAATCCGACATCAAACAAGGGAGTTATGAGAGTGTCCGTTGGATCGCGCGATGTGGAAAGATTAACAATCCAAATTGCAAAATGACGTTCAAAGAGTTCCAACGTGCTTTTGGGATATCGAACGATCTTGAAATTAGCCAATTCCGGTACCATTTGGTAGCTTGTCAAGTTACCATTCCAATGAGCTCAAAATAGATTAAATTCGACCACCAGAGAAGGAGTTGGAGGTTACTATTGGACAATGAGATGAAGGAGAAATTCAGGACCGACGATTACGATCCCACTTAGGATGCCCAAATGGCATCGGAATACGACGATTTAGTCAGGAATGAAAGAGCACTAAAGTACCTTTCAGATGACCAAAAATCGACCCAATCGACATCAAACGAGGGAGTTATGAGCATGTCCGTTGGATCGTGCAATGTGGAAGATTAACAATCCAAATTGCAAAATGACGTTTGAAGAGTTCCAGCGTGCTTTTGGGATATCGAACGGTCTCGAAATTAGACAATTGTGATCCCATTTGGAAGCTTGTCAAGTTACCATTCCAATGAGCTCAAAATAGTTTAAATTCGATGACTGAGAGAGAGAGTTATAAAGGTTACTATTGGACAAGGAGATGAAGGAGAAATTCGGAACGACGACTACAATCCCACTTACGGATGCCCAAATGGTTTGGGAATACGACCAGTCCTGTCTGGAATGAAATAGCACTAAAGTACGTTTCTGATGACCAAAAAATCAACCCAATCCAACATCAAACGAGGGAGTTATGAGCGTCTCCGTTGGATTGCGCGATTTGGAAAGATTAACTATCCAAATTGCAAAATGACGATCGAAGAGTTCGAACGTGCTTTGTGATATCGAACGGTCACGAATTAGCCATTCCAGTCCATTTGGAAGCTTGTCAAGTTAGCATTCCAATGAGATCAAAATAGTTTTAAATTCGACCACTGAAGAGAGAGTTATGAAGGTTACTATTGGACAAGGAGATGAGGAGAAATTCAGAACCAACGACTAATCCCACTTACGGATGCCCAAATGGTCTCGAAATACGACCATTCCTGTCGGAATGAAGAGCACTAAAGTACCTTTCGCTGTGACAAAATCGACCCAATCCGACATCAAACGAGGGAGTTATGAGCGTCTCCGTTGGATTGCGCGATTTGGAAAGATTAACAATCCAAATTGCAAAATGACGATCGAAGAGTTCCAACGTTCTTTTGGTACATCGAATGGTCTCGAAATTACTCAATTCCGGTCCCATTTGGAAGCTTGTTGTTGAGGCATAAAATAAGCAAGGAAGTGAAGACGAGAAAAATCAAGAAATCAATTTGAAAGATCAAGAAATCAGCTTCAAAAACCACTTTGCGCGGGTTCGCGCAAAGTGAAATAGTTGCGCCAGACCGCGCAAAGTGAACGGTTTGCGCTGGGATTATGAAGATAGTTTGCGCGGGGACTGATGGGTGCGCGAGAACCGCGCAAAGCATATCATTTGCGCGTATCCGCGCAAAGTATATGACGGTGGATCAAAAAGGTTGGTTGATTATTTTGTCCCACATCGACCAGAACAGAGATTTTCCATTGAAGAAAATGTTTATAAATACCCCGTTCTTCCTCTCAAAACGGGTTGGAAGATTTCAGAAGTAAAGAAAGATAAAAGAGAAGACAGAAGGTGCGGAGTATTGGACTCCTGCACTTTGCGCGACCACGCGCAAAGGAGTATTGGACTCCTGAAGTTTGCGCGCTGATCCGCGCAAAGCAGCATAGAGCTGAAATAGTTTGCGCGGACCCGCGCAAAGCATATCGTTTGCACGGATCCGCGCAAACCAACTGCTGGGCCGTCTATAACAGCAATGGGCTGTTATGCTGTCAGAATGGCTCGAGTCTTCAAGTCTTCAGGTTCTTCTTGTTCAGAGAAAAGGAAGAATCATCGACAAAAAGGCGTGTTCCTCCTAAGTTTCAGGAGATGACTGAAATAGCGCTGTTATGCTGCCAGAATCTCCGTCCTCTTGAAGACTATGGTCAATTCATCCATTCCTCCTAAGTCATGGGGATGATGATGAGATCGGCGCTGTTATACTGCCGAAACTTATATTTAACTATGATAACTATAACTTGTAACGAATTCTTTGTAAACTATCTTAGAATCAAGGGATACTTGAGGATGTAAATGAATTCAGAATCAATGAAGTGTGATGATTGTTTTCTGTAATTATTTCATTGTTATGATTGAATAAGATAATTCCCAAATCAAATACTTTTGTTTCTTGTCGAAAACAAATGGCGACTCTACTGGAGATTATATCTTATTTAATACTAACATTGGAAAGTTGCAAGACTCTCATTACTGTTTTTGGCGTCTTCTAGACGCCAAAATGGCGACTCTCAGTGGGAACATCCTCCCTTTCATCTCTAAGATAGTTTACTTAATTTCCATATACTAATTGCATGAATGTTTTGTTATTGAAGGTACCTAAATTCAATCACACTACATTGCTAATGGCTAACGTTGCGAGAAAAGTGAACTTCCGATTCACCGCTACTGGATTTGTAATTGAATATGCGCCAAACTAAACTCCTGAGTATACAAAAGCAAGCACTACAAGCAGGCGCAAAGCGACTCAAGTAACAGTGGGAGTTATTTCCATCTCACCTCAACCACAAGAAAATGATGAGAATTGGACTTTGGTCCTGTCCAAGAAGACAAAAGCAAAGACTTTAAAGAACCGCAAAGCGAAAGTACTTGTACCAAGAACTGAGGGACCGGTCACGCGTAGCATAGCTAGAAGAAAACCTGAGCTTTCCTCCGGCAATTATCCCGAACAAGCTACTTCGCAATTCTCGTTGCGTGATTTTCGGCTTTGGTTACTCCAAAGACTAAATGGACAGAATCGCAGAAAGGCAAAGCACTAATGATAGGATCACCGATGCTTGTGTCACCTCAAACAAGCTCGCCCATAACTGTATCACCCCGATCGGTTAAAAGCACGGGAAGTACACAAGAATCAAACGAGACCCATGTCTCCCCTCTTTATAAGTCCTGTTACGTCAACATACTCGCGTTTTACTCAAAAAACAGCTTCGACAAACAGTCAAGAGGCCGCAGTATATATGGCAGAAACAGGTCAAGGAAGAAGAAATGGCCATCTACTGAGGAACGTGTTGATCAGATGGTAGAGGCACAAAGAGTGCAATGGATGAACTGCCGAACCTCAGAGAAGCTCTGGCAACTCTGGCACATAATGTAGCCCAAATAGTGGCTCCACCCATGATGGGGGCAACGAATGGACAAGAGAACCAACCTGAAGGCTCTCGTCCGCAAGAGATAGGATCACGAGGATCAGTTCCAGCAGCAAGAGCTATAACGAAGATGATGTAAGACAAGTCGTCGAAGAAAAGAAGTCGAAGAAGCAGTCAGAATAGAAAGAGAGCGAGCGAATACCGGTCGTTTCAGATACCGAACACCCTACCCGAGAGAGGTAGAGGATGTTCCGTTTCCAGCCAATTTTAAGTATCCAGATTTCCAGAAATTTAATGGGAAGGATCACCAGAAGAACACCTGATGCATTCATCACCAGCATGGGAAAACTCTCCACAATACCTCAATACTGTTTACGCTTATTTGGATCATCGTTGACAAGTAAAGCTTTCAGGTGGTATTCAAATTTAGCACCAGGGTCTATATGCACATGGGAAGAAATGCAAAGATGCTTTCATGTCAAACTTTTTCTCATCAGAACGCGATGTTAGTATCACAGAATTAGCTTCAGTGCGACAGCAGCGAGAAGGAGAACCAGTTGAAAAATTCATAGACCAGATGGAAGACGCTGGGGGCATCGTGTAGGCAGTTGCGGAAGAGAAGAAAAGGAACAAGTCAAAAGTGTCTGAACTCTATGGAAACAGGAATGCGTTCGGACTCACCAGCGCTGATATCGGAACCTTTCGCGATTTGGCTACCAAAGCCATGCATTGGAATTAATGACTCATAAGATGCCAGCATTTCATCATGAAACTGTCAGAAGAATACCTGGCAGGACAACCGTCAATACCATCGATCGGGATAGAAAATCAAGAAGCGAAGGGCTCAAGAGACAAAAGGCCGGAAGGAAAAGAAAACTGGAATCAATCAAGGGATCAATACGGTGGAAAAAAAAGCTTAGAATGCTCGATTCTCATGAAGGATTTGAGTTTGACAGAGAGGACGTGGTGCCTAGTGAGCAAACAATTGTTAAAAGCAGGCACCCTGGAATTACCGGAACCGAAACGCCCTGAAGAAGATGTGACAAGAACCCGAGAAAGAAAGAAACCTTTTGCCGTTATCATCGTTTAGTGGGACATCCGACAGGAAAATTGTTACACGTTAAAGTGCATCATACAGCGAATGATAAATAGAGGAGATATAAATAACCAGCGAAAAACAAAGAAAGAAATACAAGGGCGACAGTAAATGTATTGTCAATACAAGAAAAGATCGAGAAATGAAAGAGAAGGGAGACCGAAGGCCGATAAGAAATGCGACAATGATTACGTTGCGATCAGGGAAGCAGAT
>JAJHSJ010000009.1:39966376-40032744 GCA_021015155.1 Magnolia officinalis
TGCCACGTGCCATCTTTCTTGGGTGTGAGAAGCGCTAGCACGACACACAGACTCAAACTTTCTTGAGTGAAAACCTTTCTGAGGAGCTCGTCTACTTGCCTCTTCAAACCACATGCTCTGTAGGTTCATTTGATAATGGGAAGGCTTGGTAAACTCGACCCGGGGACAAGATCAATGGCATGCTGGATGTCCTTCATGGGTGGAAGCTCATTTGGTATGTCCTCTGGAAATACATCATGAAACTAATCGGCTTCACCTTAGGGGATCCCTCTACACAGTGTTCGAAGTATCGGATTTCACTATAAGTTTCGTTGGCTGGGGACATGGAAACAATATTGATATCGCTGATAACCGGAAATGCGGGAAAATATGGGAAAAAAACAGTAGAATTTTCAGTGAAACTTCAAGAGATATGCTAAAATGCACATATTTGCATATTTAGGAATAAAAATTTGCAAAGAGAATGTATGCATAATAAGTTTCCATTTAATGGAGGTTTAAAAACATGTGTCGTCGTAAGAAGTTGTCCAACCATCCCATCTTACCATCCAATCATCCTTCCAAAAATCCATCGGTATTACAGAATATCGACAACTCGTGATATTTTTCCAAGAAATCATCAACAATTGAAAAGGAAACAAAAGATTGTGGTCTTTATATCGTGCATGTTGCGATAACGATAATATTGAGATATTATCAATATTAGCAACGACAAATTGAAAACTGCACGCAACAATGTGCTCAGAAAAAATTTTGAATTGGATTTTTTTTTTTTTTTTTTTTTTTTAATAAACAAACTTTCTATGATACCTCTACGTTGATGATATTATTGAAATATTGTTGATACACTTATGATACAAGTGTCACGACATCACCTAGAATTTACACAGTAAAAAATATTGGCGATACATTGGCGATATCGATGCATTAGCAATACAAGCGATGCCTAGAATTTACACAATTAAAAATATTGGCAATATCGATACGTTGGCGATACTTAGTACATTGCTGATGCTTGGAATTTCTAATACTAACGGTGTTATCGGTATCACTACCAGTGTTATTGGTATCACCAAGCTAGAGATAACGATAATACCGGAGATATTTCGATAATATCAAAGATAATTTAAACAATGCCTCTACACTAACTTCGGGTGTAACTTTTCTCGCCACTCAGGCGTACACCATCGAATCCACCGTAGTCTCTCTCTCAAATTCCTTGTCGTTGATAACATGGAGAGACTTAGGTTAGGATTTCCTCGTATCCCTTGGGTTACCCGACTTCCCTTCAGTTTTCTTCTCCGCATTGCTTTTTGGTGGGAGAGGAACTAAAGATATCCTTTTGCCTTGATTTATGAATGAACATACATTTGAGCGGCTGTATATCGTCACATTTGCCAAGGCCGTCACAAAATGATGTGTGTCCAACATCCATAGGTAAGACGTCGCACCATAGCGAATTTGAATATGATCCAAAATTAACGGGCACGAGACATCGCTGGGTAACAGATTTGAAAGATGCATCCACCCATGATACTTTATAGGGTCGAAGGTTCGGCTCAGGTTTCAATCCCAAACGGGACAAAGTGCTAGTGGAGACCTCATTGGTACAACTGCCATTATCGACGATCACCTTGCAATTCTTCTCTCCACATTTTGCATAGGTGTAAAATATCGTAGTCCGACGCCAATCATCATTCTCCTTGGCATTGGTTAAGGCACACCTGACTACTGCAAGTGGTGTGGCCTCTTCTTCTTTTACTTCTTCATCACTAGCACCATTGATGTTGGGCTGATAAAATTCTTTTTCAAAATCACCCTGCTCATCTCCTTCCTCACCATCGTCAATTACCAGGGTTTTGTTCCTCTATTTCAAGGGACATTGATGCGCAAAGTGACCAATTACATGGCAATTGAAGCATTACGTTTGCTCACCTCCCCTAGAGCTAGCACTTGCTATCCCTTTTCCTTTGACATCTCTAGGGTTGGGTTAAAATTTGGGGTCTAGACTGACTCCTCATGTTAGGCTTAGTCCCTTGAGAGTAAGTCTTGGCACTTGGATCCCCGAGAGTCATAACGCTTACCAACTGATGCCTTGAGGTAGTGTTCAATGTCTTGCACCACTTGGTACATGTGCCCCAATGTACCAACATCACGAGAATAAAGTTCTCGTCGGATCTCAAATCGAAGGCCCATCCTGAATCTGGATAATGTAACCATTGGGTTCTCCTCAATGTCACATCGCATCATGTACTCCTCAAACTCATAGATGTAATTTGGAATGGTCATGGATCCCTGGCACAAAGCCTGCCACTGGTCTCTGAGCCTTTGACAATAAGAAAGAGGGAGATACTTTTCTTTAAGGACCTCTTTCATCTCGGCCCAGTGCACAACTAGTGGTTCTCTTTTCCTCTCAATTTTACGTTCCATGTTGGTCCAAAAATGTTTGGCCTGGCCCACCAACTTCATCTTAGCAAATCTCACTCGATGGGTATCAGACATATCATATCACTCAAAATAGTGGTCCATGTCTGCCAACCAATCAAGGAATACTTTGGGGTCCAAGCGACCATCAAAACTGGGAGCCTCAACTTTCACACCGACTTGTGCATATGGATCATAACGGTCATAATGCTCCTCACGTGGCGGCGGCACATGTGCTTGATCACGGCCAATGCCTTGGCCACGACCACGCTCCCGCCTATCAACTTGATCTCCAGCTTGAGATTGAACGCCTTTCCCAGTGTCGGGGTTTGCCTGTAAGGAGGCCTCAAATCGATTGACGTGCACATTGGTCACGATTAATTGAGTGACAATGTTTCTGTTGTGTGCTGCAATAGCTATCAGACGGTTATTGATAACATTAAGGGCCTCGACAATCTGCTTTAGATTCATTATGGGTTGTAGACCAAAACCATGTCCCGAACGAGTGGGCATACACAAGGAAACTCTAAAAGGAAACCCTAGATGTGACTCTAACCTAAATGCAACACAAAAAGATAGGTTTTGAAAGGATAGGTAAAGGAAAGATGGGTTTCTAAAAGGATGAAGGCTTATGATGGGAGAATCGAATAGTTCGAAGAAAATACCTTGATGGAGTAGAAAAGAGAAGATAGGGGGTAGGGATAGATGAAGACCTCGCACATCCGTTGATGAAGATTAGCCTTGCACCAATCTCTAATCCAAATCGCATGAAAATGGAAGAAGAAACAGAGTTTTTTTTTTTTTTTTTTTTTTTTTTTTTTTTTTTTTTTTTTTTTTTTTTTAAATATCACAAAAATCCAATGAAGGAGAGGGTCACACGCCCACCCCTCTTTTATAGCTTCAAGAAAGTTCGAAATTAACAATAAACACCATAATTTGTGAATTTTGATGAAAATAGTCCTTGCCTAATTAAAATAAACTAAAAACACTCATAATAGCGTCTAAACATAACATAAACAAAACTAAATCCTATAAATTGATAAAAGTTGAGAAAAACTAATGTGGATGATCCATGATCAATGGCTCGATTATGTGATCCAACGGCCCGTCACGTCCATCCGATCCATTTGTCTAGATTACTCTATAAAGCCACCCATGTGCATCTTCCCAGTGTGGGATCTTTCAGATGTTGCACATGCACATGGGGTCCTCGCCATGATCACAGATGGTCACCTAGCCACATGGAAATCGGTATGGCCTGCCTCCTCTGATACATACAGAAGGGTGTACGTGAAGTGATGTCCTCATCAAATATTAATGCAGAGGCATTTTCACACCGGGCTCGAGTGGGGTTACCTGTGGGATGCAGGGGCACACTTGGGGTGGGTGGCCCGTGTGAGGCGGTACCCATGTGATTTGGGGCCCATGACGGGGGTTTGGCCGATGTTCTAACCCATGAGATGCAGGGCCTAGGCTATGAGATAAAGGGATTGATTCGCTATGATGTAACAGTTCGAGCTTTTAGAGCCATTCGTTAATTCAGTTAATTTACATTTCATCAGAATTAGTATCAGAGCAAGAGGTCTCGTGTTCGAGACTCCTCCCCCGGGCACTTGGGGTGGGCGGCTCGTGTGAGACGGTACCCATGTGACCTGGGGCCCACGAGGGGGGGTTATAGCTTTTAAAAAGTTCAAAAATTACAATAAACACCCTATAGTGTGAATTTTGATGAAAATAACCCTAGCCTAACTAAAATCAACTAAAAACACTTATAATAGGGTCCAAACATAACATTAACAAAACTAAATCCTGTGAATTGATAAAATATGAGAAAAACTAATGTGGACGATTCACTATCAATGGCTTGATCATGTGATCCGATGGCCCAATCGTCATGTCCCTCCGATCCAATGGTCTGGATCACTCTATAAAGCCGCTCATGTGCATCTTCCCAGTGTGGGGTCTTTCAGATGCTCGGATATGCACATTGGGTCTTCGGCACGTTCATCGATAATCACCAAGCCACAAGGAAATCGGTATGGCCCTCCTCTGATACGTATGCAAGGGCGTACGTGAAGTGATGTCCTCATCAATATCAATGCATGGGCATTTTCATTACAGGCTCAAGTCGGGTTGCTCGTGGGATGCAAGGGCACACTCAGGGCGGGTGGATCATGTAAAGGCGGGCCCCACCCATGTGATGCGGCCCACCCATGTGAGGCGATACCCATGTGATTAGGGGCCCACTAGGGGGGTTCGGCCGAGGTCCTAACCCATGAGATGTGGGGCCTGTTCTATGAGATAAAAGGATTGATTTGCCATGCTATAACAATTCGAGCTTTTAGAGCAAGTGGCTAATAGTCCTGCATCAAATTGGTATCAGAGCGGGAGGTCTCGTATTCGACTCCTCACCGAGGGTGATTAATGTAGAGGCATTTTCACACGGGCTCGAGTGGGGTTGCCTGCAAAATGGAAGGGCACACTTGGGGTGGGCGGCTCGTGTGAGCCGGGTCCCACCCGTGTGAGGCTGGTGGCTCGTGTGAGGCGGTACCCATGTGATTTGGGGCCCATGAGGGGGGTTCGGCCGATGTCTTAACCCATGAGATGTGGGCCTGGGCTATGAGATAAAGGGATTGATTCGCTATGATGTAACAGTTCGAGTTTTTTGAGCAAATGGCTAATTGTCCTGCATCAAACTCGTATCAGAGCGGGAGGTCTCGTGTTCGAGACTCCTCACCCGTGGTGATTAATGCAAGGGCATTTTCACACCGGGCTCAAGGGGGGTTGCCCGTGGGATGTAGGGGCACACTCAGGGTAGGCGGCCTGTCCGTATGAGGCGGGTGGCTCGTGTGAGACGGTACCCAAGTGATTTGAAGCCCACGAGGGGGGTTATAGCTTCAAGAAAGTTCAAATTTTACAATAAACACCCTATTTTGTGAATTTTGACAAAAATAGCCCTAGCCTAACTAAAATCAAATAAAAACACTCATAATGGCGTTCAAACATAACATAAACAAATCTAAATCATATAAACTGATAAAAGCTGAGAAAAACTAATGTGGATGATTCATGATCAATTGCCCAATAATGTGATCCAACAGTCTGGACCAGTCATAAAGCCGCCCATGTGCGTCTTCCCAGTGTGGGGTCTTCCAAATGCTCGCACATGCACATGGGGTCTTCAGCACAATCACGGATACTCGCCTAGCCACAAGGAAATCAGTGTGGCCCGCCTCCTCCTCTGATACGTATGCAAGGGGTGTACATGAAGTGATGTCCTCATCACAAGTGAAGCGTAAAATAGAAGAAAACAAGTATGATTTGAATCGTAAATTGTGGGATTTGAATCGTAAATCGTAGGATTTGAATTGTAAAATCGGAGGATTCATATTAAAAGGGATTCAAAGGTGGGATTTAAATCATTCTACTTTCGATTCAAATCGTAAATCGTAGGATTCTAACAACACTGCCTCTATCAAATAAATAGTAAAGAGTTTATACAAAAATAGATCCAATCAACAATTTGGTCCCTTATGGATTGCTTATGATTCTAAAGAGTCACTTATGTTAAGCAATTGTAACCATCCCATCCATGGTTTTGAAAAGGGATGGATGTAGAAAATAAGGCCAAATTGAGGATGGATTGAAGAATCCAGTCAGTGTGATTTTTTCATGGTAGCCTATGAAATGTGTTTGGAACTTGTTGAATAGTTCAGATTAACTGATTGGATGGTCCAAGTGAACCAATGTAACTAGCACTATTATTGTGCTCTAGAAGAACTAGAACATTTCTCCTAAATAAATTCAATGCCCATTGATGACAATGTAGCCAGCCAAGTACATTGGTTGGCATAGTGGTTTCTTGTTCATCGGGAATGTTCACATCTAGTGATGGATGGCCACGAACACATCGTTGCTTAGATCTTGACCAATTTGATTGGGTTTCTCACATGAATATATGAGTGTGCAAACATTTTTGATGGCACATCGAACAATGGTCACTGTGAATGAATGCTCTTTGGTCTCAATTTAAGTGCATACCCGAGAGCGAGCGAGCGAGAGCGAGCGAGAGAGGAGAGAGAGAGAGAGAGAGAGAGAGGAGAGAGAGAGAGAGAGAGAGAGAGAGAGAGAGAGAGAGAGAGAGAGAGAGAGAGTTTATTCCCATGTGAACCGAAGATAATCCACAGGATAGAAATATACTATATTTGTGTCCAAAGGATGTTTTGGAAAGAAGATCTATTATGTTTTGGTTTTTATTTTTTTAATAAATTTTTTCATTCTAATAGTGGTCAATTGCATATCAAACAGTAGATCTTTAAGTTTGAATTGGTGGGGCTAACTTTGAAGCTTAGCTTGGGCCAACTTAATGGAAGAGTGATGATTTGGTGGAGGGTTGAACAATGTGTGGTTATATGAAAGAGCTTAGAACATTGGAAGACCTCTGTTGTTATGTAGGAGGCTAGGACATTGATTGCATCCTTTATAGTTAAGTAGAGGTTCTTTGACTTCTATGTAAGAAATAACACCTTCCCACCCACCCACCCACCACAACCATACACCATGGATCCCACATCTAACACTTTCTAGGGATCCCTTACACATTACACCCTAAAGTTAGGGTTTTGTCCGAGGGAAAAGAGGAGAACATTATTGCCTCTAGGTCTTCTCTAAAGAGCAATGTTCGAAGTATCAGTATCACTACAAATTTCGCTGGCCGGGGATATGGAAACAATATCGATATCGCTAATAACCAGAAATGTGGGAAAACAGTATAGTTTTCAGTGAAACTTCAAGAGATGCTAAAATACACATATTTGCATAGTTAGGAATAAAAAGTTTGCAAAAAGAATGTATACATAGTAAGTTTTCATTTAATGGGGGGCTTAAAAGCATGTGTCATCGTAAGAAACAGTCTAACCAACCCATCCATCCCATCTAACCATCCAATCATTCATCCAACTTTCCATCCAAACATCCATCAATATTGCAGAATATCAGCAACCAATGTTCGAAGTTTTGGTATCGCTACAAGTTTCGCTGTCAAGGATACAGAAACAATATCAATATTGCCAATAATATCGTTGGTAATCAGAAATGCGGGAAAACATGGGGAAAACGGTAGAATTTTCAGTGAAACTTCAGGAGATGCTAAAATACACATATTTGCATATTTTAGGAATAAAAAATTTGCAAAAAGAATGAATACACAATAAGTTTCCATCTAATGGGGGCTTAAAAGCCTGTGTTTTCGTAAGAAACATTCTAACCATCCAATCATCCATGCAACCTTCTATCCAAACATCCATCGATATTGCAGAATATCGATAACTCACGATATTTTGCCAAGAAATCATTGACAATTGGAAATGAAATGAAAGATTGTAGTCTTGATATCGCGCGTGTTGCGATAACGATAATATTGAGATATTATCAATGTTAGCAACGACAAATTGAAAACTGCATACAATGTGCTCATTAAAAAAAAAAAAAAAATTTGAAGTATAATTTTTTTTTTTTAATAAACAAACTTTTTGTGATATCTCTACATTTGCGATATTATTGAAATATCGCCGATATAGTTGTGATACAAGTGTCACCTAGAATTTACATAGTAAAAAATATTGGCAATATCGATACATTGGAAATACGAGCAATGCCTGGATTTTACATAATTGAAAATATTGCTGATATCGATACATTGGCAATACTTGGCGATACATTGCTGATGCATGGAATTTCTAATACTGCTGGTGTTATTGGTATCGCCAAGCTGGAGATAATGATAATATCGAAGATAATTCAAACAATGGACAGAACTTACATTGGCTTTTAAAAAGTGGTAGAGACTATTAAGTGAATTTTCATGTTCTGTATAATAACATCATTTCCATGATTGCCATTGGTGTTTTGATCCATGTTCACCCTACCTCCTGTGTAGCTACTGTTGCTACTACATGTGGTTCTCCATGCTGTTGTTGATTGGAACTTTTGGACTAACTAATTTATATAATTTTAATCAGGAAAGGGATCAAAGGTACAAGGAACTTGGGTTTAGAGATAAAATCACACTCAGCAGTGGCCGTTTTCTTCTTGGCAACAGGTGTGTTTTTATTTTCTTTGTTTATAAAGCAGAGTTGACAATATATGCAACTCCCATATATTTGTGTATAGTAAGATTTCAATTGAGGAGATGAATAAATGGCTCGGCAAATTAGATGCTGATATGGGTACTGCACTCGTTAATGATGGGTAACATTTCTGTTCTCCATTTTCCAATGGGAAGTTTTGCTGCTTTTGACATGTCAAGCCGGTGCTGGACATGGACGACTATTTCTATGTTTAATTACGGGTAAGCTGGATATGTTGTTGTGATATAGCTCTCTTCCCGTCGAATATGTTATATTTGTAAACAGGGTATTTAATTATTAACTCTCCATCATGGCCCAACTAATCCCATCCATCAGAACTCCAACGATGTCTGAATTCAAAGGGCAGGAAATGGATCATTTTGAACCAATTCCAAGCACTTTACATCCCAACCATTGCATCTCACGCCAAACATGCATAAGCAAGTCCCACCTAATACCTTCAAGCATGTTGCTCTGAACTGCCCTTTTCCACATGGAATTTTGTTTGAACCAACAAGGTCCTGAAGGCAAGCAGTCCAAGATTACATCATGTGCTTAACTGTTGGATGTAACAAAAAATATTGTGTTATGAGAAGTGAGTTCAAAAAGACGAGTTCTACCCTTCAGAAACAAATTGTCTGGGGCTCTCTCATTTGCATGTACAACAGAACAAGTCTCCAGCTCTGGAACTGGCAACCATAAAAGTAAGTGATGAGGTAAGCAAGTCGAACAGAAAAATAAAGGCCTCGATCTGTTCATCTAGCATGCAGTGAATACTGCGGTTCCTCTTTAACTGCTCGCAAGTTATAATTCAACTGTGAAGGTGGATCCATTTAAGGATGTGCTCTAAGACAACTTTTTCATGATGAACAAAATAGATATTAATATTCTCCACCATAAAATGAAAGCAAACATCATCAAAACCCGGAAGGCTTTTTCTTTTTTATTAATATTATCTGGAAAACTTTTTGAGTTTTGACACAGCCAGTTCAAAGAGCCCTGTCAGAAGAGGAAGGGATCTGGTTGCAGCAGATCATAACGCTTTTACCGATATATCATTTAGAAGCCAACCCCAAATTGTTGGGAAAAGGCAAGATGATGATGATGATGATGGTGATATATAGAATCTACCATTAAAAGCCACCCCAATTTGTTGTTGTTGATGGTGGTAGTGATATGTAGAGTCTACCATTTAAAAAAGTTTACCCTTTAAAAGCAGCCAACCCCAAATGGTTAGGAGAAAGGCTAAGATGGTGACAACAATGATATCTTGAAGGCATTTGTTGTTTATGATATCTTGAAGTCATTTGTTGATGATGATATCTCAAGTCTTTTGAGTATGAACCCAGGGGCTCCGTAGACTGAAGAGTATGGAAAATCATGCATGTATAGGATCTCTTATGATCACGTGCTGCCCTTACTATCTCCAACACCAAATCAAATCTGAAATTTGATGAGGCTGAGACCACCTTTCACGCTTTTCTGGCCGATCAGAGCAAGCTTCTATTTGTGATTTCGGAGAAGCTCCTGGACATGTTCTATGATGCTCACATATCACAGCTAACATCATAGCTTTGATACCACTCAATACACCCATGATTAGTGGAATATTAGAGACAATTGAACA
The DNA here is from genome assembly GCA_021015155.1 of Magnolia officinalis. NCBI lineage: Eukaryota > Viridiplantae > Streptophyta > Magnoliopsida > Magnoliales > Magnoliaceae > Magnolia > Magnolia officinalis. The sequence continues at coordinate 39,976,556 of JAJHSJ010000009.1, forward strand.
ATTACTTGCATGTGATCAACATAAAACCGATCTGTACCTTTTTAAACCTATATGACCATCTAGAACATAATATTGTGGTTTCCTAGGAGGGATCTTCCATAATGTCTTGAGAAATTACCACAAAGCTTGTCCTGCAATGAAAGAAACCACGAAATGATTCCAGCACCTAAACCCCCCATGATTCACTCAAGAGTAATTATTTGATCCTCCACCTGGGGACATTCATAGTATACTCAGGTTTTCCATTTGTAAAAGTGCAGCCCATGCTCTGATGCAGATTGTTTATCAGATGAGCCAACCTAGATTGGCAATAACCCTGGAAGCTTTAAGTTGGAAAATCTTAGCCATCTAGTTTGTCATTTTTTAGGTGAATGTGAACAGTTAATGTATTTTTTCCATTCTTAACTATTTATTTCCCAGGGGGTCTCTACTCTTGGCTCAGTGGTAGACACTGTGTCTCATCTATATGAGGTCATGGATTCAAGAACCCATGCGTGTGTTTGGGGGGGGGGAGGTGTGAGTGTGTGTTTCTCACCTTTCAAAACAAAAAGTATTTATTTTGCAGGCCATCAATTGATAGGGCTAAGGATGCCCTATGAACATGATTTTTGTGAATGTACCGTCCATCCGTGATGGGTCCCATCAGATCAACTGTCTGGTTCACTGAACCACAGGCAATGCTTGTTAACAAAACTCGAGTTCAATTCACAGGTGACCATAATTCCTCTTTACTCAATGCTGAATCTTGAAAATGATGAAACATCAAGCACCAAAGTTTGGTGTGCAAAACTAACACCAATACATTTGTGGATGAACTCCCTAACTCTATGTGAATGGCAGGCAACTGACATCAATTTTCTGGTGGCACATTTGCCTCCTAGCTTACATGCAATCTAAATGTAACTTAAAAAACATGAGAAGCAAGAATGCGAGTTTTCAATTGGTTAGAGCTGTGCATTGGTTGTGGTTTTTATCGTTCTCGCCACTTCTGTTTTCTGTTACATCCATCTCCCACCATGGGAAGGACTGTATTTGTGGGTTGTTGTTGGTACATACAGGATTAATTCTGTATTTTCACAGATATGCTCGAACTTTTGTATTCTTCTACTCCATTGGGTTGCATCTCCTTGTGTTCGCCTGTCTATACAGAATGTCTGCTTTGAGCTATCTCAGGTAAGGCACCTCTCATCAAGATTTTATATATATTCCTAGCCATTGCCTGATTCTATATTGGGGTTTGCTTTCCTAATCGTCTAATATCAAAGCTTACCAAGTTGATTGTCCTTTACTGGCTCTCCTCTTGCAGCACAACGAATGGCCATGAAGAATCCTTGTTGAAAGCTGGAAACCTAACATTATCTCATTCATCTTGATGCTGCTGACTAAATGCTATAAAATTTCTAATTCACCTATTCATACATTGATAGCCAGGTGAGAGGGTTTTACTATGTTCTGAATAATATAACTTGTATTATGTAAATAACAACGATTGCTATGGCTATGTTCTTTGTTGAAGACAAGTAATATGAATAGATTGTGATGTATCTGCTTGTATGGACCTACTGGGGCAGGGGGAGCTTCAGAGAATGTCCAATACTTGGGAGTCTTCACCAGATCCGTCTAGGGTTTCTTTCTACTGTTTGGAGTTATGTTGTGTAGATAGTTTTGGGTGGACAATGTCATAATGTGTGTCGTTTGTCGTCCACCCACTTCAATGTTTTGAGTCAGCTGAGCACAAGCAGTTCCTATTAAAGTATTAACTCAAGTATAGTCATCTTAAAATATTTCCCAAACGGTTACTTATTAAGGGCCTGTTTGGATTCTTGGAAAGTGTGGAAAAGGAAAAGTGTTTCTTGGGAAACCTTATTTCCAAGAAAATGTGGCAAAAGGAAACATTTTTCCCTGTTTATTTTTAAACAAGATTTTCCTTGAATATTTGGTGCCTCTTGTCAAATTTATTATTTAGCAAAAAAAAAAAAAAAAAAAAAAACTTGGGAAGACTTTCCTAGTAGTTACTGGCATGTAGAGGTGTACACGAACTGAGCTAGCTCGGTTAGCTCGCTCGACTCGACTCGATTCAAAGCTGAGTTCGAGCTGATTTTTTGAGCTCGAACATGAGTTCGAGCCGAGTTCAAGCTGGCCCCAACTCGACTCAGATCGAATCGAACTCGGATCGAACCAGTTCGGCGACTCGGTTACTTTGATATTGATGTTGCTCACCAAGTGTTTGATGAAATGACTCAAAGAAGTGTGGTTGGTGGCAAGGAAGGTATGCAAATGAAACTAACACCCTTTTTTCTTGATTTTTATGTTGCTTAGAAGATGTTTGATAAAATACCTGTAAAACCATTGTTGCTGTCTCAAATACAGTGAGATTTTAGAGGTGCAGTCCAGGTGTTTGTGAAAATGCTGCAATGGCGAACTCGGCTCGAACTGGCCCGAGCTGGCCAGTCAGGCTCGAGGACTGAGCCGAGCCGAGTTCAAACTCGGTTCGACTCGATGCACACCCCTACTGGCATGTGCCATGTTGATAAGGAATCGTGTTTATACATATAATTGACTACTAAATACTAGGAAGAAGATGAATATGAGTTTGTAACGGGTATTGAGCCCAACACATTTGGGAGCCCAAACACAGTTTCTACAGGCCTAAGGGATGTTGAAATAAAGCATGGGTGAGGGTTTGCACAGTATGCTCAAGGGATCTCTCTGCTTTTGTTTGCCCATCCTATGCTAGCTAGCCCGTATTGTTCCTCATCCCACAATCCATGCGCTTGCAGCCAATGCCTTTGCTGCTTCCATTTGTTAACATTGTCATACATGTGCATGAGCCAAGGCCCCCATCAAGTACGCCCCACATTACAGAGATTTGAAACATGATCCTTTTATATGTTCCTGAATGGATATAATAATGCAGCTTCTTTGCATCCCCATGTTGATGATAGTACGCAGTGCCACTTAGATGACTGCCAGGCTGCCTAGTCTCGACGAGGGTTGATGGTTGTGGATATTTCTGTCTTTGTATTGTCAATGGATCTAGATCCATAACCCTATTGATGATAGGTCGTGGTTTGCTTCATATCAGGCAAACGTAAAAGCCCATCTTGAGTTTCCCTGCACATGATAGGTTGGCACGTGTGTCTGATTTGAGATTTTTATTATTATTATTATTATTATGGGCACATTAACTTTTCTATATTTGCATTTATAAATATCATAAGTTTCAAGTGACATTCCTCGTGATTTGGGTCAAAGGAAGATGGTGGAATTTCTACAAATTTTTCACTGAAAATTGTTATTAATTCAGCAATCATCATCCAATAAATCTGATGCCCAGATTGGGTCAATCACCACCAATGGAAATTGAATTATCGATTTTGATGATAAACTAGTTATGACATCTTTTTGTAAAGTTCTATTTTTCCTATCATTTCCACCTTTATCATGAGCCTTTTCCAGCCTTATTTTTGAGAAATCAATTTATATATATATATATATATATATATATATATATAAACATTTTTCTCATCACCTTCACCTAAATTATAAACTCTACCAGCTTTACCAACATTGGAGATGTCTAAAATTGCACGGTTGTCCAACGGGACACTACGCAGTGTGTAGAAGCTTAGCGGAATTTAAAATTATGGCTATGTCCTATAGGGATGGTGAATAAGACCACTTAAAAATATATGCTAATTAAAATTAATTAATACTTAGGCTTCCAAGCCAAGTGGGTCCAATTGCATAGAATACAAATGATATATAACAAGCTGAGCCACTAATCTTTGTATGAGATTGTTGGATCGCAAAAAAATAAAAATAAAAAATAAATTAATTAAAAAATAAAAAATTATTCGCACATGATTGCCTTGTTGCGCGACCACGCAACAGAGATGAGTTGCATAGCCACGCAAGAAAGAAATGATTGTTGGATGATTGGTAACAAGTAGTTTGTCTAGCCCGCACAGAAGCCTTTTCTGCAACTATGCAACAAGGATATGTTGTGCGACCTCGCAATATAGCACTTTGCTGCGTGGATTTGATAGCTCACATGTGTGGATGCCTATAAATACTCATTCCCTCTCTCATTTGAGACACAAGTAAGAAAGGAGCATTAAAGATCATAAAGACATTCAGGAGTTTTTAGAGCCAAGGTTTGCAGCATTCAGGTATCCCGCGGGGTGTACCACGGGATGAAGGAAAGAAAAAGATGTGAGGAGCAGGAGGTTGGCCTGTTGCGTGACCGTGTAATAGGATTTGCTTGCACGACTTCGCAATAAGAGTCCCCAATATCCCATAATGTTATACAACTTTATAGATTCATCATGGATTTATTCCCCCATGCACATGTCTTATGCATACCAACGTGAAGGGTTTCAAACCCGCACAACTCTTCTGCATTACGACAGACGATATACAAGCTAAGATGCTGCCGAAATTATTATTGAACTATTTTCAGTTATACCAATTAAGTGTATTTTCTTTTAGAATCAAGGGCAATGTGAGGGATGTAATAAGAATTCAGATTAATAAAATAAAATGATGACGATTATTCATTGATTTTTCTTTTGTTATTATTGAATGTGGATATTCCAATCTCCAACTCATGTTTTTGATCGAAACAAAATGGCAACTCAACTAGAGATCGAACCAAGAATCTCTGGTTGGAATATCTATGTTTAATATTAACAATAGGATAATTAAAGAACACTTGTCATCAATTGACACCATAATGGCGTCAAAATGACGACTCTCGATGGGAACATCCCTCCCTTCATCTTTAAAACAAAGTACAATTCGATTAAATACGAATAGCTGATAGTTTGTTTCATTATTCATGTACTTCATTCCTACTCAATCGCAATAACTTCTCTTCCGATCAACCTAGTCTTTTATTTCATGCCCAATGGGTTTGCTGTGGACTATGCCGGCAACGTTTAATCACTATCCAAAAGGTTTCGAGGAAAGCTGGGTTACCTGCGACTAGAAATGGATGACATCAGGTAATGTCTGTCGTAATCTTCGCCTCGCTAACGACATAAAAAGACAATGAAGAAGGATAGTTGTGACATCTAGAAGACTCAATCCTCTCCAATGAGAGGCCTAGTCTCATTACAAGCAATAAGAGGACCGATTACGCACAACATCGCAAGACGAAATCCTGCATTAGCTCCGCCCCCAATTTATCCTAGAGAGGCCAAAGCAGTTCTCTTCGCTCCGTGTGACTTTCTTGCTCTACTGATCGTAGTTCCATTGCGGACTTGGAAAGAGAAGGGGAAAATTATCCTGACAAGTGGGCCGTCATCTTCAAAATTTGTTGTGACAACGCCACCACGAACATCAACATTAGGCATGTCCCAATCAGAATCGCTAAATTTTGCAAGACCATGAGGGTCTTAACGAGTCGAGCAACGACTTTTTCTCTCTAAGCTCCCTTGTAATGACCTGTTATCTCTCCCCTTCGGCATCTGTGCAATCAAGAAGTGGGAATGCAACAATTTTCATGGTAGGGACTAGTTAGACCCAGCCGATAACCACGGACGAACGTCTAGTCGAGATGGCGCATGCGCAGACTATTTTGATGAAAGAATGCATAAACCTTTGAGAGGCATTGGCAACACTTGCTCGCAACATAGCCCAAGTTACTGCCCCTCCCATGATGGCTGATGGCTACCATGAATGGTAACGAGCAGTAAGCGGATGGGTTGTAGCCACAAAGGACAAGGTCGTACGGATCAACACTTGCCATTCGCATTGTAACCCAAGATGAAATTCGACATGTGGTAGCTGAAGTCATCCACATGGAAAGAGATACATATCATATAGGAAGGTTCTAGTTTCGAACCCGATATCCCTGTGAGATTGAAGATGTGTCATTTCCAGCGAATTTCAAATATCTGGACTTACAAAAGTTATAATGGAGACGGATCATCAGAGGAACACCTAATGCATTTCATTATTATTATAAGTTAGTTCTCTACAGTCCCATAGTACTGTTTATGATTGTTTGGGTCATCTCTGATAGGAAAGGCACTCAGATGGTATTCAACCTTGGCACCAGAATCTATAAGTACTTAAGATCAATTGTAGGATGCCTTCATGACAAATTTTTTTTCGTCGAATAAAGACGTTAGCCTAACTGAATTGGCTTCTGCTCGGCGATAGGAAGGTGATCTGTTCGAGAAGTTCATCGATCAATGGAAAACCTTGGGTATCTCATGTCGACAACTCCAAGGGGAATCAAAACAAGTAAAAATGTATTTAAATTCCATGGAACAAGGGGTTGCATTCCGATTGACAAGTATCGACATATGAACTTTCTGTGACCTTGCCACTAATGCTCATGCTCTCAAAATTATGACCAGAAACATGCTTGCCTTTCAGATAGAGACGACACGCTGAGGTCCGAGTAGGGTATTAGCAAATGTTGCTGACATAGAAAGGAAGATGGAAGACCCCCACATTAGGCATAAAGATAACAAAAGAAAGCAAGAAGCCGTTACACAGGAAGGATGACTGATAAGCGGCCCAGAAGATACAATGGTTATGAGGGGTACACGTTCGAAAAGGAATATGTACTCCGATTGACAAGTATCGACATATGAACTTTCTGTGACCTTGCCACTAATGCTCATGCTCTCAAAATTATGACCAGAAACATGCTTGCCTTTCAGATAAAGACGACACGCTGAGGTCTGAGTAGGGTATCAACAAATGTTGCTAACATAGAAAGGAAGATGGAAAACCCCCACATTAGGCATAAAGATAACAAAAGAAAGAAGAGAATCCGTTACACAGGAAGGATGACTAATAAGCGGCCCAGAAGATACAATGGTTATGAGGGGTACACGTTCGAAAAGGAATATGTACTCCTCATGATGAATCAGTTATTGGTCTTAGGGACGATCGAACTGCCCCAACCAAAATGTATAGAAGACGTGAGGAAAACAAAAGAAAAAAGATTATTGTTGTCGATGCAAAAATCCGGTCCACCCTTTTTAAACATTCGAGTACCTGCACAGGAAGAAGACAAAGGACACCCTAGCTAGAGCAGGAGACCCTTCGATCCCAAAGTTAGGCTAGGAATCTAGGTCTAGTAGTATCGAGGGGTTTTGGGTGAGAGATTCTGCGTACCTCTTAGTGTAGACAGGTGCCCTATTTATAGTGTAGAAGGGTAATTATTGGGATTAGAAACGGTTCTCGATTATAGGTGCAATCTTTGCATACATTTCTCAATCGTTACGCAAAATTTGTGGGGTGATAAGTGTCGAAGTGGTCGGCCCTAAAACCATATGATGGACGATCAAGGCCGAGTTGAGCTGAGCCCTCGACCAATCGGGCTGACCTCCATGGTTGGCTTAAGGTGGTCTTCCGAGCATATTGTCATTAGTGAGTTGACCAATTCCTTGGCGTGTCCGCGCTTGGGCATAGGGGATGGGTTCATCTGCTCGTCGAGATTCGCTGTTCTAGATGACCATTCCCTTGATCTTGTCGAACTGATTGGTCTTCTCGTTGTCTATCGAGGCCAAGCTGAGCTGATCCCTCAATCAGTCGGGTTGATTTTTACAAATCCGAGCATCCCTCAAGGACTAGACAGGCTCGGTAGGAGCTCGGACATATATGGTGTCGTGGCCTCAGCTCGGGAGTTCGGCGCTTGTTGCTCTTCAAATTGATCTAAGATAGGATCGTTCAGACGCTCCTTGATCATATTTGTCTTGATCCTATCTTCCAACCTCGAGCCAAGAAGTGCACGTTCATAAGTCTGAGCTGACCTTATAAGCGGTTAGACCATTTTTACCTATAACAGAAGCCCCATACTTCTAAGTTCTCAGCGCAAGCTCAAGGAGTAAGTCGGTGAAATGAGGTTGGGTGGACGAGTTGTCTTGCTTTTATTGTTAGTGGACGGAAGCCGCAAGGATCAAGGAAAATCCGCAATGATGGCCTGGCACGATTGAGGTGTCGTACGCTATCGCAACAACTTTTTTGACTTCTAGCTTGTGTGGTGCGGACGCGTGGCACTGTCGGAAGGTTGGGTCAAGGAGGCAAATAGGAAGCTGCCACATGTAAAGTGGTGGGTGCTAAGACGTCCCTTCACCTGTGGCATTTAATGCAAGTCATCAATGCTAGCAGCTAAGGAGGTCTATAAAAGAGGGAGACCTTGCAGGCAGCTTGACTATTTGCATTTCGACCTTCTCATTGCTGCTTTAGTGCTCCTGGAGTAGGCGATTTCCACTGAGCTTTTCCTCCTTCTCCGGCCACTACTGTTCCTAATCTCCTCCCTTTTCTTTCTTTTTCTCTTCTTCTTTACCCAATATGTCGGATATGTCTGGCGAAGGGCATGAGATTTAGCCTTCGAGGGCGAGGGAAGCATCGATTCCCAGTCTAGGGTCCCTTCAGAACCACCTTCTTCGGTCCCATTGGGATTCAGTCGAGAAGTGGCTCCTGAGCTTGCTGGACAAGCGACTGCTCAGACCTCGGCTAAGCAGCTAGCCGATGTTGGCCTTAGGGGGTCAACTCTGAAGGAAGCAACTCTGGTCTGGATTCTATCAAAGTTCCAAATCCCGAACACTGTACAACTTTGAATTCTTGCTCCTTACGAAGTCCCTGGAAACCCGACTGATGGCGAAGTAGCCATCTTCGTCGTCGTTCTTCAGTGCGGGCTTTGGCTTCCGCTTTATCCGATCGTGAGGGTGGTAACCTCCCGTCTGAAGTTGGCTCTAGGTCAGCTTATCCCGAACGCGTGGAGGGCACTTCTGGGAACATGCGTCCTTTGGTTTCAGCTTAGGAACAATGAGCTGACATCGAGGAGTTTATGTATCTGTACCAGGTTAAGGTCCATCCAGTGCAGTCGAGCTGGTACTACTTCCCAGCATGGGCAAATAGAGGCCGAGGCCTCATTGTCAATCTCCTGACTTTTAGTAAGGATTAAAAGAATAAGTGGTTCTGGGCACCGGGAGAGTGGGAGGCGCTTGTTGCAAAGCTGGCTCGTCTGCGAGTTCATGTCCCCACCAAATTCGATACTCTAGGTTGGGTACGCAATGCTGAGGAGTTGAACTTAGATTTCCTTTCCAAATTTTCTTGCCCTACAATATTCTCACCATTCGACTATCCTTGTAGTCTTCTTGAAGGGTTAGCCTGAGTTGTTTGACCTGCAGCGTAGACAAGTGGACAAGGCGAAGACTTTGAAGGACAATTTCCGTCGCTAGAACACGCTGATCACCCCCAGACCTGCTCTGCCGATCTGGGCTATGTCGCCGATCCTTTCCTAACAGCTGACCTCTCTCCATGCTCTTGCCACTGCTTCCTCTGGTAAGAGAATAGATTATAAATTTACCAAAGCTAATAGGATTCGGTGCCAACATTTGGTTAACTTGAACTTTATTGCGCAGGCATGGCTGAGCCCCTGAAGTCGGGGAAGAGGAAGCGCCCTCCTCCTGCGAAGGAGATGTTCAAGAAGAAGACCGTCGCTCGGAAGAAGGTGGGGGTTCCTTCCATTGCACAAATACTCACCTCCACCGTAAAGGTGAGGTCGGGAGTCAGCGCCGAGCAGCCCTTGGCAAGCCTGCCGGCTTCGGTCACGGTGGGTGAGGGGGAGGCTCCCTCTCCGATTGCCCCTCCACGGCCAAGCGCGGTGGAGGTGGTAGATCTAGATCTGGAGGAGGCACTTTTAGCCCCGAGGTCTGTGTTGTCGATGATACTGAGGCCATCCATTTGGCCGAAGAAGCTAAGGTTACCATTGCGGACGAGGCTGCTCGAGGAAGTTGAGCCTCCAGTGGTCAAGGAGACTGATTCCTTGACAGCCTCAGCTGGTGCTGAAGGGGGTGAGGCTTCGAGCCCCCGGGCCACCGAGGAGGCGAGGGCATACTCGCTTGGTCATCACATGTCTCACCTAGCCGACTAGGCAGCGAAACATGTTCCGAAGGACGAGATCGCCGGCCTAATGGATTCCCATCTGAAGGCCTTCCTGACTGAAGTTGTTGTGCTCTGCTACAAGGTACATCTTTTCACTGATGCCGTTTTTATTCTTTTTGCTCCATTTCACTAACTTATTTCCTTTATTCTCAGATCGTCCCAGCACTACTGACCACCGCAAGAAGGTGAGGCAATAGCCGACGAGTGCGAACAGGTTGAGGTGATGATCAGAGAGAAGGCCACCGAGGTCGAGGCCCTTGAGTAGAAGGCGGTCGAGGCCCTTGAGTAGAAGGCGGTCGAGGCTGAGGCCCTAAAAGGGGTCATGGAGCATACTGGGGAGGAACGAGATACTCTGAAGATCCATTTGGATGAGGCCCGACACAAGGAGGGCTTGGTGATGATTATCTTGAGGGGACGAAGTCGCACCTCGGCTCTGTACGAGCTGAGTCGGGGAGGGTGAAGGCGCACCTCTCATTCGTCGAGGCCGACACCATGGGGCTGAAGGCGGAGCTAGAAAGGGTAAAGGTGAGCTTTGCAACTAAGTTGGTCGAGGTCGAGGAGACTTTGGCTGCTCGACTATCTAAGTCTGAGGCGGCCATCCCAGCGATCAAGGCTACAGCTGTGGAAGAATATAAAACCTCGAAGGAAAGAGCCGACGAGGTGGACGTAGTCTATAACTGCCACTATGATCGTTGCGTTGAAGATGTCAAGTGGCTTTACCCTGAGCTGAACTTGGATGTCCTCTTTAGCAATGAAGCCTTGAAGGAGCCAGCACAGCCTGAGGTTGAAGTCGAGCAACCTCATCCCAGAGCCGATTAGACTTCTTCTTTGTAAAAAAATTGTAATTTTTTTTATTGAATGAAAAACTTTTTGCCTTCAGCTTGTTTAGGTTACGTGTGTTTATATGGTCGACCTTTAGGGCCGCATGTTTTCATGTAGTAGTGGGCTGAACCTATTAGTCGAGGTGCATTAATAATGCTAAGTCGTAAGAGTGAACAAAAATTTGGCCTCTTCATTGTAGGTTAGATTATCTGTTGCTTATAGTTAATAGTCCAACTTCTTTTCTAAGGGTCAGATTATTAAAGGAGCATCTCTCCTTACATTGAAGGAGGTCCTCGATAGTCTGAGTAGTTAGAGATAACAACATAATTTAGATGAAAGCTTCTTGTGCTAAGGAGACTTTATTGTTAAAATGGGAGAGTAGATTTACATGCAGTTCTGTTGTTCTTGACCTTGATAGGTTGGTTGCCCTTGCTCTATGGCCTGGGCGGCTTATGGGTAGTAGATCTTTAGGTGTTCAGTATTCCACGGGCGTGGCAAAGGTCACTCTTCTAAATCCTCAAGTCGATATGTCACACCCCAAACTCAGAAACCGGGCTCACAAAATTTTCAATCGCCGAATCTGGTTCGATAGCCTCCGTAATACCACATTCTCCACTCCTAGCGCCTATATGTTAGATTCTGATCCTGGAATCCTACAAGGAGGATTTTCCAACGTACATTTATCCCCTAAGAAGCGTAACACAAGTTTACCCAAATCACAAAGACAACATCATCATCACATATCCACTAATATAAACATTTGAATACAATGCTGAAAGGGAAATACATATATCAAAATCAAAGCTCCAGGAGACCGTTGTACGCTCCATGCTCAACACTACTGCAACCTAACGCCACCTACACGCATCTATCGTGCATAAGCTTATAGAAAACTTAGAGGATGGTGTAAGTGTGTGCACAAGGTAAGTGTCAAGTATGCAATACAATGCCATAAATCATACAATATCGGAATAAACGAAAATACTGACAAGATCATGAATCATACGATATCAGAGTAAACGGAATATACTGGTAAGTCCATGAGTACCATCAACCGTACCAAGGTTATGCGATGCAAGGCATAAATTCTAACAGTCATATCAATGCAGAAACATGGCAACCCAAAATATCATATGTCGCAGATGCAATTCAATATGCGGTGCGAATGAAATGACTAAGCTGGAATGAAGTCGGAATGATAGTACGTAGTATCGCAGGCTATGGGGTCCATCACAAGGGACTTCTATCCAAACCAGTCCCATACCTAAATTTGGATAGCCAGACTCAATGTAGTAGACTCCTGATCTCAGGTTAGTCGCGCGCCCCAACCGAAATCCTTGCCATTACAAAGGTACACAATAATTAGTTGCGCACCACCAGCCCGAGTGGATAGTGAATGAATGAATGAATGAGTATGCACCTCATGGCCAATCAGTCCACAAATTAGTACTGTACAACTCTGGGATCATCACTAGGGTCTAGTACACTCTACACCAGCTGCCGCCCCATCAAGCGCACAACTGGGTAAGTGGAAGAGACCTCACTATCCACCTGCCAATATCGGGCCGGGCTAGTCGATAGCGGACCCATTCCTCAAGCTAGTCAGACTCAGCCTAATTATGCTTACTTCCTCAGGTGGGTAAGGCCACACCCCCTTCCAACCGACCAGGACACAGTGGGAGACGCGGCCTATTGGTATACGACCCTCATGCACTCATATATATCCACTCGGTCTCGACGTTGAAGCGTCCTTTGGTACCAAGAGGGTTTAGGGATTTTCACCCAGGGCCATCTATGGTGGCCTGATGCTAGTAACAGATTTTCTGTGTCCCATCTGGCCATCCACAACATCTGCTAGTAACAGATTTTCGGTGTCCCATCTATGGTGGCCTGATGCTAGTTACAAGGAAAAAAGACATTATGGAATCATATAGAAAATCGTTGGTCTTGGACAACTAATACTTACCGAATTTTTATAATTTTTATGGAACTTTGAATGAAACGAAATTTTATGAAATAAAAGTAAGCTTAATAATGGATTACTATAAAAATTATAAAAATAACATAGTAACTAAAGGTAAAAAATATGTTATAAATAATAGAAGGGTTGAAACCAAAAATTTCTACAACTTCGAATTAGCAATAGACTAGTCATATCTTTTCATATTAAAGTTTAGTAGAGTTTCATAGTTTAATACTCCGTAAGCTCATGTTAGAGGCAGACTACAGTAAAATATTATAAGTTTTTTTTTATTCTCTTGCAAATTCAAGGTTCATACCGCATCAAGGTGATGTCCCTCTTTTTCCTTTTCCACGGCCTTATGTTGCTAACATTCCAAACCTCTGAAATATTTTAGAATTCTCGATTCTTCCTTCCCTCTCGAAGTTAATGAAACCGAAGGCAGTCTGCTCATAACCGACTAGTCATAAGATCGAAATGGTGATATACATATAAAATTTTATACCATTAGAAACCATTTTAGGATGATCTTTGACCATAGGCATATTAAGATATTTATTAACCTCTACCTTGGACATAAATTAAAACAAGGACTCTTTTAGACCAAGACCTAAAGGATCAACCACCAGCCCTTACACGTTATTTCAGCCCCTCATTTAAGATTTGTGGCATCAATCGACCTCCTGCATTCCGAAATAGTCCGCATTAATGGCCTATGACAACGCCGCCTAACCGCCCGTAACAAGCTCACGTACATGCACTCGCCGCTGAAGCATCTGAATCAATGGTTGTAGTACCGCTAGCCTTTGAAGTTACTGCCCACATCCAAGGTACACCAGTATTTCTGTTAGTAAACACCGGGTCCACTGTTTCAATGATAGCATGCTCTACAGTCAAGCGATTAGGGTTGGACACTACCCCTATGATCGGGGTCAGAGTTTTCACGGCAGCAGGAACCTTCTCAGACGCTACTAAACTTTGTAAGAGTTGCCCGATAGACTTAAGTAGCAGATTGGTGTGCATTGACCTGACTGTAACCCATATATATCATTATGACGTCATCCTCGGCATGGATTGGCTCACCGAAATGAAAGTAGAGATCGACTGTGAAACCAGATTGGTGACAGCCCATGGGCCTGAGGGCACGACCTTCACCTTCCTAGTTCAGGTCAGTTGTCTCTACTACATTAGTTGTTATGCTTCACTGTTGAAAAATTGTGATGGTCCATCACTTGGGGACACGCCAGTGGTCCAAGATTTCACGGACGTGTTCAGAACGATCCCTGGACTATCTCCTTAGCACGAGATCGACTTTACCATTGACCTTGTGCCAGATGCAACACTTATCTCCTTACCGATGTACCGCATGCCTCCATGTGAAATGGAGGAATTAAGGAAATAAATTGATGATTCATTGGACTCGGGTTTTATACGGCCGAGCGTATCTCCTTGGGGAGCACCTGTGTTGTTTCTGAAAAAGAAGGATGAATCACTATGTTTGTGTATAGATTATCGCAGGCTATATCACATCACGGTAAAGAACAAGTATCCTCTGCCCAGGATAAATGACCTGTTCGACCAATTGAAGGGGGCTCAGTATTTTTTAAGATAGACTTACAGTCCGGGTATCATCAGTTACGCATCAGAAATGAAGACGTGCAGAAAGTAGCTTTCAAGACCAGCTTCGAGCACTACGAATTTCTTGTGATGCCGTTTGGACTTAGAAATGCACCGGCCATATTCATGGATCTCATGAACCGGGTGTTTCGGCCATATCTTTACCGATTCGTCATCGTATTCATAGATGACTTTCTAATATACTCAAGGAGTCGAAAAGATCATGAAGAACACCCGCGAGCAGTCCATGATACTCTTAGACAGAATCAGTTGTTTGCACAGTATCGGAAATGCGACTTCTGGAAGGAAGAAGTCAAGTTCTTAGAACGCGTGGTTTCTAAGGAAGGAATCGTCGTGGACCTTGCCAAAGTGACCGCAGTACAAGACTAGGAGCAGCCCGACTCAGTTAAGAAGTAAGGAGTTTCCTTGAACTTGCTGACTATTATCGTTGATTCATTACATATTTCTCCAAGATAGCCCAACCATTGTCTCAACTTGGAAAGATCCTAACTTTGCTTGAAATGAGAAAGCAGAGGCAGCCTTTCAAGAATTAAAGGACAAGCTGATGTCTGCGCCCATGCTAGTACTACCAGAGCAAGGGGTCAAATATACTATTTACACTGATGCCTCTCGAGTCAGTTTGGGTTGTGTGCTTATGCAGAAGGATAGGGTGATCGCCTATGCCTCACGACAATTGAGGAAACACGAAGAAAATTACCCCACTCACGACCTGGAGTTGGCGGCAGTCATTTTCGCATTAAAGCTTTGGAGGCATTACCTCTATGGAGACGAGTTCTAGCTCTTTTGCAACCATAAGAGCCTCAAGTAAATCTTTACACAGAGGGACCTGAATATGGCGCAACGACGTTGGATGAAGACTTTGAAAGACTTCAAGTTCGAAGTCTCCTACCATCCTAGCAAGGCCAACCTTGTGGTCGATGCGTTGAGCCGCAAGAAAACTGTAAAATTTGCAGCGCCGCTAATGGTAAGAGAGTGGAATATGGTGGAGTTCATGCGAGATTTTGAACAGAGGCTGACAGTGGAGGAGCCATTCGAGAGCGCCGCACACATCCACGTGCAGCCACTTATTGATGACCAAATCACTGTGGCTCAGAAAGAAGATGAACTGTTGGTGAAGATGAGAGTGTGCAAGCGATATTTATGAATCAAAATGGAGGATTGGCTTAGATGGAGGTTTGTGGTATTGTGGTCGCCTATGCATCCCGAACCTTCACGACTTGAGGAGAGAAGTTTTAGAAGCCGCTCACAATTCAAAGTTGTCAATGCATCCGGGTAGTACGAAAATGTATCGAGATGTGAAGCGTTCATATTGGTGGGACAACATGAAGGCCCAAATAACAGATTTTGTGTCACGATGCCTCAAGTGTCAACAAGTCAAGGCTGAGCACCACTGACCCCCTGACTTACTTCAGCCCATGCCCATAGCTAAGTAGAAGTGGGATTTCATATCTATGGATTTCATTTTTGGGTTACCAAAGACGAGATACGGGTATGACTCCATTTGGGTGATTGTGAATCGGTTGACAAAGTCGGCCCATTTCCTCCCGATTAGAGTTTCAAATTCGGCAGATGACCTGGCCAAACTATACATTAAGGAGATAGTATGACTGCATGGGGTTCCTCTAGAGATTGTGTCGGACCAAGACACACGATTCACATCTATGTTCTGGACTCAAATACAAGAGGCGATGGGGGTGAAATTGAAATTCAGTACCGCGTTCACCCACAGACCGATGGGCAGGCGGAGCGGGTAAATCTGATACTCGAGGACATGTTACGAGCATGTGTACTTGACTTCAAGGACAGCTGGGATGACTGTCTCCCTTATCCCAAATTTTGTTTATAACAACAGTTTCCAAGCAAGCATTGGCATGGCTCCTTATGAAGCCTTGTATGGACGCCCATGTCAGGCTCCGCATTGTTGGGCGGAAGTTGGTGAGAAGAGCTTGGTTGGCTCAAACCTGGTTCAGGCGACCTTAGAAAAGATCGATATTATCAGGCATCGACTCCTTTCAGCCCAGAGTAGGCAGAAGAGCTACGCAGATACGAGATACAGATAGTTGGAATTTGAAGTTGGGGACCATGTATTCCTTAAAGTTTCCCCAATGAAGGGAGTGCTTCGTTTTGGCAGGAAAGGAAAACTCATGCTGAGGTTCATTGGGCCATTCCAGATTTTAGACCAAGTGGGTGTGGTGGCGTATCGTCTCACCTCGCCCACACCACTCGCAGGCGTATACAACATGTTTCATGTGTCGATGCTGAAGAAATATGTTCCCGTCCCTACTCATATTATCAAGTGGGACCAGGTACAACTAAGGGAAGACGCTACCTATGTATTGCGGCCAACATGTATTCTAGATAGGAAAGAGCAAGTATTGTGTAACAAGGTCATCCACTCGTGAAAGTATTATGGACACACACATCGAGGAGGAGGCTACTTGGGAAACGGAGGCCGAAGTCCGTAAGAACTACTCATAGATCCTCGAGGAGTACGAAAAGGTACTAATTTCGGGGACGAAATCTTTCTTTAAGGGGGGTAGATTGTAATGTCCTGAAAAAATCCGTACAAAGATCCGAGTACCACCTCAGGCAGAACTACCCAAGGACCACATCTTGTCATATAATTTAGGCAAAATTTAGTTAAGTACTAAACTAAATAATCGGTGGATTAATCTTGGGCCACCATTTTCACAAATGGGAAGGCCTAAAGCCATTAGTACCACTAACCCAATGTCATCTTAAGACCTATGAGGAATCCTAAGAACCTGTTGCTCTCGGGACTACATTGAAACCTCGTATCGGACCTAGACTGCACATCGAGGGTCTGATGATTGTGAAACTATAGGACTATGTCTGTCCTGCTGGGCTTGACAACCATCGCGAGAATCAAGCCCAGATAGTGTCCAGAATTGTACAACTTGAATTATGAGTGAAGTGCGTGAGAAATGCAAATATCTTTAGAAAATGAAATGAAACTTAAGTGAATTGGGCCGTTCACTCTCACACAAAATTGAGGATTTCGGACCATTAGTTTGTGACCAAACTTCACCCTTGGGGAAAGGAAATTTCCTTCCACATATTTGTATAACCGTAGCCCCGATTGAGTACGTACGACCGTTGATCTGACACCGGCTCTCCACGGTCGATTGGCTTATCCGATCGCACTAAAATCGTGTCCTAGCATGGATCCATTGTCAGGAAACATACCCTATGACGTAGATGGGTTGTGGGCCTCCCTATGAGCCCTGTTCGTCAGAAATAGCCGCCCAAAAGGTATAAACAATGTATAAAGTGGCCCTAGGGCTATTTGCATCACTTCTGGGCTTATAAATAGCCCTTATTTCTCTCCCTCACTCCCATATACGAATTTCACAAAAAACCTAAGGGAGACAGAGAGAGGAGAAAAGAGGAGAAAAGAGGAAAGAGAGGAGAGATTTTGGGAGATCGCTACAGGAATCCTCTCCCATGAATCCACGCACCAAATCTCCGCCTCGTTGCGCTACCCAACCTTTTTTAGTTACGATTTTGGGTAAGAAATCCTAACCCTAATATCGTTATAGAGATCCAGGATAGTTGTTCGTCAACCTAACTAACCTGTTTCATCATTTAGGTTCCCGATGTTCCATTTTAGGAAACGTAGGATTTGGACCTAGTCCAAGTCGATCATCCCGACGAAAGGTGCAGACTATAAACGCTTAGGTTGCAATTATAAATGCTTTCATGTTAGCTAATGATTTATGTTTGACTTGATTGCTACTGTATTGTCTTAGATACATCGATTTCTGTATGATATACACATATAACTGTGATGAGTAAAAGAAGCATCCCATGTGTTTGTTGAAATGTTTGAATGAGCATTTGAAAATGAATTGTGCTTGCCATGATTACTGATCTAGGATTCTATTGTCATATGCATGTTGATCTCTCTATATAAGGAATTGATAAAACATATATTGTAACTAACCTAGTCTATGTGTTTGATGAATTGCCTGAATGAGAAATTGTTGATGATTTGTATTTACTACGAGTATTAAGATAAGATTCTTTACTGCCTTATGTATGTGTATAATTTCCTTCATGTAATCATATTTTCCTCCATGTAATTAATTTATAAAAGTGTTTGGTAACATGATAGATATGTTTGATGAAATGCCCAAATGAGGAATCCACTTGGATTGTTTGTTAAATACTGAGATGAATATCACATGTGTTTTTTAGCTGCATATGAGTAGGATTGAGGCTACAACTTAGCCCAAACAATCGATAACAGTCCCTGTTCGGGTGGCCGAATTAGTCTCGCTACATTGAGTATACTCGATGAATCCGGGTCGCACGGCGATTGTCGACAGTGGTTAGGCCACGAGGAGTGCTTATGCGCTCCATGTTTATTAAGTTAGCGTGTGCCCGTACTAATCGAGCTTGCCTAACGAACCGATTGGCCTATGGTGTGTTTACCATGTATGGACATTGCTGCTTGAATCTAAGGTACCACTCACCAATGTAAAGGTCCACTTTAACCATGGTACCACGATCCGCTAAGACTCATGAGCCAGATATGGTGGTATGGGACATCATGTTCAAGCTGTCGGCCTACGATGGGGTGACGAGCCTCCCCATAGTGACCAATGAGCAACTAAGACTCGTGAGCTGGGCAATGGTGGTATGGGACACGTGTTTGAGCTGTCGGCCTATGCTAAGGTGATGAGCCTCCCCGTAGTGACTGTGAGTATAAATTCTTGTAACTTGCCTATCATATGTGTTTGACTAGGAGTGACGAACCTAGATGGATCCTTTGATTCGGGTCAATGATATAAAGGGAGGTACCCTAGCTTCCCAAACTTACTGTATGAATAAACTTAATTAATTATCTGGCTAGCATGACCATGCATTGTACTACATTAGTTAGGATGTGCTTTAAAGGCGATGAAGTTGCACCATTTTGAGGAAGTGTTGTCATATGCAAAATAGGTTGTTGGAGTCGCTTGTGAGGGAGCTTCGATGCGAGGGCATACATCATTACTTGCACTCCATTCCTACATTAAAAAGAGTAGTTAGGAAGTGATTGTTTGATTGCTTTATCATTACTGTTAATTGACTTGATAACATGTTAACTTTTGCCTTATAGTACTACTGAGTTGATCACTCACTCCCACTCTGGGACGGTGTTTTAAAACACCAACCAGACTCTGATTTAGATGCAGGTGTTGATGAAGTCTATGCAATGGAGTAGGACTTCATGAATGAGGAGGAGGAATTCTCCTACTTTCAACTCTCGGGCGGATCGATGTAGACCCAGTGCCGATGTGCAGGGACCACTAGGATATCTGGCTTAGTTGGACACTTTACATTTCCATATTTTGTTCATTTTGAAACAATTCATGTATATATTAAACCCGATTATGTACTCATACTCTGGAGGTTTGTGAAACACCCACATGCTTAAATAGATATGTTTCAGACTTTCGCTTGCTTAATTTAATTATATCCGGAGTATGATGTGTTGTTTAGTATAATCCCATGCATGCTGGACTCATTAATATGGAAGGAATCTGAATATCATCATCCATATTGCATAAGTGATGTTCTGAATCTCGGGAGTAGAGCTTTGTTCGACCCTCAAAATTCAGGGTGTTACATAAGTACTAAATAATCGGTGGATTAAACTTGGGCTACCATTTTCACAAATGGGAAGGCCTAAAACCATGAGTACCATTGACTCAATGTCATCTTAAGACTAGGAGAAATCCCAAGGGCCTGTCGCTCTCGGGAGTACATTGAAACTCGGTAACGGACCTAGACCGCACGTCGAGGGTCCGATGACCACGAAATTATAGGAAGATGTCTGTCCTTCTGGGCTTGACAACCATCGTGGAATTAAGCCCAGATAGTATTTAGAAATGCCCAACTTGAGCCATGAGTGAAGTGTATGGGAAACGCGAATATCCTTAGAAAATAAACTAAAACTTAATTGAATTGGGTCGTTCGCTCTTATGCAAAGTTGAGGATTTCTGACCGTTGGTTTGTGACCAAACTTCACATGGGGAGAAAGGAAATTTCCCTGCACACATCTGTATAACTGTGGCCCAGATTGGACACGTATGACCGTTGATCTGACACAGGTTCTCCACGGTTGATCGACTCATCTGATCACACCGAAATCATGCCCTGGCATGGATCCATTGTCAGGGAGTGTACCCCATGATGTAGATGAGCAGTGGGCCTCCCTAAGAGCCCTATTCGTCAGAAACAGCCGCCCACAGGGTAGAAGTATAGTATAAAGTGGTCCTGGGGCCATTTACACCACATCTGGGGCTATAAATAACCCTCATTGCAGTCTCTCCCTCTCGTATACGAATTTTGCAAACCCTAGGGGAGAGAAGAGAAAAGAGAGAAAAGAGGAAGAGAAAACTTGCGGAGATCGCTGCAATCGTGGGAAATCTTCTCCCACACATCCACGTGCCTAATCACCGCCTCCTTTCGCTACCCAAACCTCTTCCGGCTACAATTTCTAAGAAATAGCAACCCTAATATCGAGGTAGAGCTCCATGATAGTTTTTCGTCAACCTAGCTAACCAATTTCATCATTTAGGTGCCCGACATTCCATTTCTGAAAATGTAGAATTTGGACCGAGTCCGAGTCGAGCATACTAACGAAAGGTGCGGGTTATAAAAGCTTAGGTTACGGTTTATTAGTGCTCTCATGTTAGCTAATGATTTATGCTTGTCATGATTGCTACCGTATTGTCTTAAATACGTTGATTTTTGTATGAGATACGCCTATGAATTGTGATAAGTAAATGATGCAACCTATGTATTTGTTGAAATGTCTAAATGGGAAATAGAGAATGATTAGTGCTTGTTATGATTTCTAATCTAGGATTCATCATCGACATATGCATATAGATTTCTCTGTATGAAGAATTGATAAAACATATGTTGTAACTAACATAGTCTATGTGTTTGATAAATTGTTTAAATGAGAAATTGTTGATGATTTGTATTTACTATAAGTATTAAGGTAGGATTCCCTATTGTCTTATGCATATGTATGTCTTCCTCTATAAATTAATTGATAAAATGCAAGTTGTATTTGACATGGTCTATGTGTTTGATGAGATGCCCAAATGAGAAATCCACTTGGATTGTTTTGTTAAATGCTGGGATGGATATTACACGTGGTTGTAGCAGTATTTGGATAGGATTGGGTCTACAAACGTAGTCCAGGCAATCGGTAAACATCCATGTTTGGGTGGCCGAATTAGTCAAGCCACCTTAGGCAAACTCGATGAATACGAGTCGTACGACAACTACCGGCAGTGGCTAGACCACGAGGGGCGCTGTTGCGCTCCATGTTGATTAAGCCAACGTGCGCTCGTACCAATCGAGCCTGCCTAATGAACCGATTGACCTATTGTGTATTTACCATGTATGGATGCGACTATTTGAATCTAAGGTACCCCTCACCAATGTAAAGACCTACCTTTAACCATGATACCACGATCCTCAAGACTCATGAGCCGGGCATGGTGGTATTAGACACCGTGTTCGTGCTGTCGGCCTACGCTGGGGTGACGAGCCTCCCCGTAGTGACCGCGAGCACAACTTCTTACAACTTGCCTTTCGTATGGGTTTAACTAGGAGTGACGAATCTAGATGAATCTAGGACATAGGAGTAGGCCCACTGAAGTAGTCTAATGCCTAATGTTTGATTTGGGTCAATGTAAAAAGGGGAGGTATACTAGCTTCCCAAACTTGCTGTGTGAATGAGCATAATTAATCACTTGGCTAACATGACCATGCATCACGATACATTTGTTAGGATGTTCGAAAAAGGCGTTGGAGTTGCACCATTTGAGGAAGTGTTGTCATATGCGAAATAGGTTGTTGGAGTCGCGTGTGAGGGAGCATTGATGGGTAAGGGCATGCATCATTACTTGCACTCCATTTCTGCATTAAAGAGAATAGTTAAGAAGTGATTATTTATGATTGCTTTATTATTACTGCTTGATTGACTTGATAACATGTATCACTTTTGCCTTATAGAACCACTGAGTTGATCACTCACTCCCACTCTAGGATGGTGCTTTAAAACGTCAACCAGACGCTGATTTAGATGCAAGTACAGACGACATCTATGCTCTTGAGTAGGACTTCTTGGATGAGGAGGAGGAATTCTCTTACTTCCAACTCTTGGGCGGGTCGATGTAGACCACGGACCATTGGGCAGGGGACACTTGGCATTAGGGCTTAGTTAAACACATTTACACTACCACTTTTTGTACGTTTTGAAACTATACATGTATATATTGAACCCGGTTATGTACTCATACTCTGGAAGAAATTTTGTGAAACATTTGCATACTTACATAAACATATTTTTAGAATTCCGCATTGGCTTAATTTCATTAAATATAGAGTATGATGTGTTGTTTAGTATAATCCCATGCATGCTTAATTCATGAAAATGAAAGAAACTTGAATATAAGTGATGTTCGGAATCTCGGGAGTAGAGCTTTGCTCGACCCTTGAAATTCAAGACATTACACTTCCTCTTAATCAATTGAGCGCAAGCACTTAAGTGATAAATTACTTAGATGATTAGACTCCAGTAATTCAAAATTCAATATCTATCTTATCATACCCAAAACATTCTTAAGTACACAATTCATCGCTTCCCAAATAGATTTCAACTTGAAACATTGAAAATTTTCAAAATTTTTGCTCAAAACTGAGAAAACACTGATTAGTTTACCTAATCCCTCATCCCCAACTAAAAAATCTACATTGTCTTCAATGTAAAAGAATTAAGCATATAATGCAAAAGAGGCAATGAAAAGAAAAGGGAAGTGATGGAAAGGTAATACCTGAAGAAGGAATTCTGAGGCTTCTCCAATGATCTCAGTGTGAAGATGGGTTAGCACAAAACAAAACTCAACAGAGTAAAAGCAAACTATCCTAAATAGCAGAAGCAAACTACCCTAGTCCTATGAAAGTGATAAACCTACCTATACCTCCATCAGACTAGGATATCAATCCTGGTAAACAGGATCAGTCAGAGGTATGGACATGTCCTCTCAATCAAATCTCTCAACAAATGGCTTTAATCGATGTCCATTTACTTTGAATTCATTGTTATTGTTTGGATTCTGAATCTCGATAGCCCCATGAGGATAGACATTAGTAATAGTGAAAGGGCTGGTTTAACAAGATCAGAGTTTATCCGGAAAAAGATGTAACCAAGAATTGTACAAGAGGACTTAAGACCTGGTGTGAATGATTTTCGAAGAATGTGTTGGTCATGAAACACCTTCATCCTATCCTTGTAAATTCTCGAGTTCTTGTATGCGTCATTACGGATCTCTTCAAGTTCATTCAACTAAAGTTTGTGCAGTGAGCCAGCATTGTCCAAATTGAAATTTAGATTTTTAATAGCCCAATAGGCCCTATGTTCCAACTCCACAGGAAAGCAGTAAGCCTTCCCATAGACAAGTTTAAAGGGAAACATTCCAATAGGGGTTTTGAATGCAGTACGGTAAGCCCATAAGACATCGGTCAATCGAATTGACCAATCCTTATGGGTAGGGTTAACCAATTTTTTTTTCAAAATATGTTTAATTTCCATATTAGAAATCTTAGCTTGCCTACTTGTTTGTGGGTGATATGGAGTGCTCACTTTGTGGAAAATGTCATATATCTTCATTAAGTTCGCAAATGGCCTATTACAAAAATGTGAATCTCTATCACTAATGATGGCTTAAGGCGTTACGAATCGGAAATGATGTTTTCTTTTAAGAATTTAATGACTGTTTGATAATCATTGTTTCGACACAGAATCGCTTCGACCCATTTAGTGACATAGTCTACGGCAAGAAAAATATATAAATTTCTGAAAGATTGGGGGAATGGTACCATGAAATCGATGCCCCATCAATCAAATGGTTAAATGATTAGAATGGGGTTTAAGGGCATCATGTTCCAACAGGATAATGCTCCCAATTTCTGTCAATGCTCACAAACTTTGCAAAACTCATGAGTGTCTTTAAACATAGTGAGCTCGTAAAAGCCGCATTGCAGAATTTTGGTTGTGGTCTTTTTAGCAGAAAAGTGACCACCACAAGCCTGAGAATTACAAAAGGAGATGACACTTTGGTGTTCATTGTCTGCGACACATCTCCTTAAGATTTGGTCTGGGCAATATTTAACCAAATATGGATCGTCCTAGAAGAATTTTCTTACCTCAGTAAAGAATTTCTTCTTATCTTGCACAGTCCAATGTGTCAGCGTAAAACCTATAACAAGAAAATTAGCAATATCCGCAAACTAAGGTGAATGGGAGACTTTGAACAATTGTTCGTCAGGGAACATGTCATTTATATGTGCCGTCTCAAGGGAATCAGAGAGATCAAGGTGGAAAAGATGGTCAGCCACTACGTTCTCTACTCCCTTTTTATCTTTTATTTTCAAATCAATTCTTGGAGTAGGAGGATCCATCTTATCAGGTGGGGCTTAACATCATTCTTAGAAAGAAGATACTTGCGCGCTGCATGATCTGTGTAAATGACGATCTTGGATCCAATCAAGTAGGACCTAAATTTGTCAAAAGCGAACACCACGGCTAAGAGTTCTTTTTCCATAGTAGAGTAGTTCACTTGGGCAGGATTTAGAGTTCTATTTGCATAATGAATAACGTAGGGCTTCTTCTCTTTTCTCTGGCCTGAAACCGCCCCAAGAGCATAGTCAGACGCGTCACACATAAGGTCAAAAGGAAGGCTCCAGTCGGGTGGCTGCATGATAGGTGCAGTGGTTAACATGCCCTTGATCTTAGTAAAAGCTTCTTGACATTGCTTAGTCCACTTGTATGGTGCATCCTTTTAAAGTAGATTACATAGAGGACGAGAGAAGTGACTAAAGTCCTTTATGAATCTTCTGTAAAAACCAGCGTGTCCTATGAAGGATTGCACGTCTCGTACGTTCTTGGGTGGAGGTAAATTAGAGATAAGATCAATCTTAACCTTATCTACCTCAATTCCCTTGGATGAGATGATATGTCCAAGGACAATTCCCTTACGAACCATGAAATGACACTTCTCCCAATTCAATACCAAATTCTTTTCCTCACATCACTTCAACATACATTTAAGATTCTTCAAACAATCGTTGAAGGATGGACCAAAGACAGAGAAGTCATCCATGAGGACCTCTAAATATTGTCCCACCATGTCAGAAAAAACACTCATCATGCATCACTGAAAAGTGGCAGGGGCATTACATAGTCCGAATGACATCCTTCGGTAAGCAAAGATGCCAAAGAGACATGTGAATGTGGTCTTTTCCTAATCTTCAGGGGTTATCTCTATCTGGTTGTAGCCCGAATACCCGTCAAGTAAGCAATAGTACGAGTGACCAGCTAGCCTTTCCAAAATTTGATCAATGAAGGGAAAATGAAAGTGGTCCTTCCTTATGACGGTATTCAATTTCCTATAGTCAATGCACATTCTCCAACCAATAGTAACTCTAGTCGACACGTGTTCATTGTTGGCATTGGCTACAATGGTGATTCCAGATTTCTTAGGAACCACCTGAGTTGGACTCATCCATTAACTATCCGATATAGGGTATATGATACCCACATCCAATAGTTTAAGAACCTCGGCCTTAACTACTTCTTTCATGTTTGGATCTAATCTGGTTTGTGGTTGTCGGGAGGTCTTCACATTATCCTCTAGATAAATGCAGTGAGTACAAATCAAAGGGTCAATTCCCTTGAGGTCAGCAATAGAGCATCTAAGGGCTCCTTTGTGCTTAATGAGAGTAGAGATAAACATACTCTCTTGTTCTTGCTCAAGGTGGGAAGAAATCACCACCGGGTATGTCTCATCTTGACCTAAATAGACATATTTCAAATCAGAGGGTAAAGGTTTTATGTCAAGCTACGGTGCCTTGAGATTAGACGGTAGAGACACTACATCAGTTTGGGGCAATTCTTTAAATTGTGGCCTCTACCGGTTAACTTCAAGTACCAGCACGATATCCAATATGGTCCCCACTCCCTAATCATATCATCATCAAAATCATGGGAGTGGGCCACGCACGTCTCTAGAGTGTCAGAGCATAAGGTCAAAAGTGTTCTATCTTCCACGAAAGAGTCAATCATGTTAATGTCGTGGGAATCATCATCTTCCTCTAACTGTTTGCCTGTATTGAAAAAGATATTCAACTCCAATGTCATATTTCTAACAGACAAACTCATGACTCCATTCCTACAATTAATGATTGCATTTGATGTGGCAAGGAATGGGCGACCAAGAATGATTGGAATTTGAGTACTCATGTCCACAATGAGTTGAGTATACAGGACGATAAAATCTACTGGGTAGTAGAATTTATCAACCTGGACCAACACATCCTCAATTATCCCTCTCAGTACACGAACTGAGTGATTAGCAAGTTGTAATGTTGTTTGGGTGGCTTTTAATTCACCCAAACCTAGTTGTTCGTAGACCGAGTAAGGAATCAGATTTATGCTCGCTCCTAAGTCAAGAAGTGTGTGCTCAATTTGGTAGTTCCTAATTACACAAGTGATGGTTGGGCTACTGGAATCTTTGTATTTTTGTGGCACATCTTGATTTAGGATGACACTCACTTTTTCAGTTAAAAAGATTTTCTTTTGAATATTTTGCCATCTTTGGGTCGTACACAAGTCTTTCAGAAATTTGGAATATGAAGGTATTTGTTTAACGGCATCTAGTAGAGGAATATTGACCTTCACTTGTTTCAGCACCTCAAGAATGTCATGAGAGTTAGAGAGAGATTTTGGTGCAGTCAACCGTTGGGGGAATAGTGCAATCGGCTTGCCTTGAAGTTCCAATTCTAATTCATATGAAGTGTTTCTAGGTCTATCAGTTTCATCTACTTTCGGGTCCTTAGACTTTTCAGCCCTTGCCGGGGTAGATTTGTAAATTATCTTCCCACTCTTAAGAGTGTTGATAGACTTAGCTTACTCCATTTGATTTGATGAGATTGGATCACTTATTTCGTATTGCGGTTTAGGATTGAGGAAAGGTTGCGCAGGTAGGATCCCTTTCTCTCCAATTGAATTTTTTGTCTCACACCCTTATATGGCCTTTGAAAGGCCTTGAAGGGTTTGCAATATACTCTGATTGATAAGCTCTTGGTTTTGAATATGTGTTCAGACCGGATCCTCTTAAGGTTTCCTTTGATTCAAGAATTAGTTAGGGATTCCTTGAGGAGTATCAGTTTGTCCATTCCTCCAACTAAAGTTCGAATAATTTCTCCAACTAAGATTGTATGTTTTAGACCATTGAAAGGTCTTTGGTAGTTGTTCACGGCATTCGATTGCTCGTTCAGTACCTCTTGAAAAACAGGTATCATGGGGCAATTTTCAATTGTGTGTATGTTGCAAGCACAGATACTGCAAACAACTTCCTTAGCCATATCCTTCTTAAGTTTCATGGCCTCGACCTTCCTTGCGAGATTGGCCACTTTAGTATTTCTATCATCATCCACTTTCAGCAAGTATATCCCACCTCTCTCCCTTGCTTGAGTAGGCTTAGATGTGGTGCTAATTTTGGGGAGATGTCCTATAATTGTGCTGTTTCAGCGAGTTTGTCAAAGTAATCCCACACCTCATCGACATATTTGTTCATGAACTCCTCATTACGCATCGTCTCGATGAATTAGCGCATGGAAGATGTTAGTCTATCGTAGAGGAAAGTTGTTATGCGTCACGTTTCAAAACCATGTTGTGGGCATGAACTGACGAGATCCTTGAACCACTCCCAACATTAGAAGAATGTTTCATCTTTCTTTTGGGCGAAGTTCATGATCGACTTCCTGATGGTGTTTGTCTTATGGTATGGAAAAAAATTACGAACTCCATTATCATGTCATTCCATGTGCCAATAGATCGCGGACGTAGTGAGTGCAACCACGTCTTAGCTTTTTCTTTCAAGGAGAAAGGAAAGTGTTTCAGCCTAACCGTGCCCTCAGACACGTTAGGAAAGTATAAAGTGGCTATAACCTCGTCAAACTCTTACAAGTGCAGGTATGGACTTTCAAATTCAAGTCAAAGGAACTTTGGAAGGAGTTAGATCACTCCAGGCTTGATATCCATGTTTCCTGTGTTTTCTGAAAAAACCATATTGTTTCGACAAGAAACAAATGTATTTGATTTGGGGAATTATCTTACTTAATAATAACAAAGAAAGAATAAAGAGAATGATCATCATCATATTTTATTCATTCTGAATTCATTTACATCCTTCTTATCCTTTATTCTAAAATAAAGTGTTTAAATGATACAAGTATTGAATAATCTTAATATTGATTTTGGTAGCATCTCGGATCATGTCATGATCTTCTGTTTGGAGGTATCATTGTGCTGGAATGATATTCATCTTGATCAGTTTTGTACTCCTGAAACACTTTGACTCTTTAATTTGAATTAAGTTTTTTTTTTATGCCTTCAAGATGAATAATCTTCATTTGAGACTCACTGTCCACGCGATAGACTCATTGTGTGGATAACAGATCCTTTAATCCCTCCATTGTGCGGAATCTTCTGTTGTGTGGAATCTCCCACTGTGCGAAGATTCCTACTGCATGGGGTGTCCGTTGTGCAGGACATCCGTTGTGCGTTGCATAAGAGGTACTCTAAGTACCTGAATTCTTTTGTAGTCCAAAATCTCCTCTGCTGCTCCAAAATCCTTCGTATATCCCTAATGAAGAAGATGGCGGAATATTTATAGCCTCTCACACGTGTGAATCCTTCAATCCGCACAATGAATACCTTCAAAAGACTCTTTGCATGCTAACTCCATTATGCATTGGTTCTCTTGTGCGCATACCTTCATTGTGTGCATACCTTCATTGTGCGCATACTTTCATTGTGCAGTTAAATTCATTGCGTGACACACAATGAAACCATGGAAACTTCTGTTGTGCTCCGCACAACCAAAGTATGAAAATTTATTTTCTTGAATTTCCTTCTCTTTTAATTTTTTATGCCTTAACAGATGCCCCCTTGATCCTTCATTTCTGATTTTCTTTCTTCAAGATGAAATGAAAGATCAATCCAAAAAAAAAAAATCATTCTATTCCCCTTTGCGAGCAACCACTGCCCGTTGTGCTGTTGGGTCCGCACAACAGACCCGGGTCCAGATCACGATATAAGTAGGACTTATCTTCATTTCACTCATTCGAAATTTTCATCTTTCCTTTGTGCGCTAATTTTCCCGCACAACGATTCCTTGTGCACAACGCATCTCAGCGCACAACAGAACTTTGCGCTCCACGTGCCCTGTGCACAACAAAACTTTGCACACAACAAACCTTGTGCACAAATAGGTCTCTGTGCACAACAAAACTTCTTTGTTTGGAAAATTTTTAAAGTGCCCGAACTCTGCTGAATTCTCTCTGATTTTTCAATGGCTAGTTCCAAGAGACCGTATCCTTTCTGTGATGACCATATCGGCGAATCTTCACACTCCCTATCATCTTTTAAAGATCATCCCTAAAAGAAAACCCGATCTACTGAAAATTATTCCTCTTTCTTCAAAATACCAGACCCGCCAATTGTTAATTTTGCTGAACACATTCAACTTCTTGCCGACCCCATTCGGAATGTTGTACTAATGCGAGAACTTAAGAGACCACCGACGGAAGGTCGTGAATCCGATTGGGAGGATTAGTTAAATTCTGCTGCTAATTTTCGCACTAACGGTTCTCGCCCTGCAGCTGCTGAATCTTCTCCTCTATCCTTTTCGAAAGGTAAAAAATAAAAGAGCAAAGATGAAATTCTTCAGGAGAAGATAATAGATCACAACAAGAGATGTTATCAGAACATCTGGGACATGGTCAAATTTCAAGAAGATGTGATTAAATTCAAGAACCCCTATAAGGACGAGACTGTCATCATTCCGCTGAGCCTCCATCATCATCTCTCCATGATTCAGAGTGAACCTTCAGATCATATGACACAAAATCGGCTCTTATATGTTGTGAATTGGGTTATAAAAGAGCCGAAGATTCTGGAAGGTTTTCTCACAGAGAAAGGTCTTGAACAGAAAACCGGACAATTATCGGACATACGCTTCCTTACTCCGTGTTATAATCCTCATACTTTATATCCTACCCATTACTTTGAGACTGTCCAGCAACGCTTTCGTGATCGAGATTCTTTATGGAGTAAAGATGAATTCAGAACAAGCGGTCTTCTCTCTCATCGCCAATTCTATAGTTCATGGGTCAAGGCTATTCTTTAGAAATATAAAGAAGTCCTTGGTGCAATGAATCTATATGTCGCCATAGAAGCCACTTCCGATTTCTTTCATAAAGACACCATGATTTATAAAGGATTTTTGAAATATTCATCTTCTGCGACAAATTCTTTCCACCTACCAATTGGTGAGGTGAGCATCACTCTATGGGATCTTCACCGAATGGCTGGTCTTCCCATTACAGGGTCTTTTCTTGATGAATTTATTCCTACAAAGGAAGAGTTTGCTTATTTTGATCCTAAAAGAGATCCTCCCATTTTTGCTTCTACCATCGACTCTTTAGAGAGATGTCCCATTTTCCAGATGTTCATAAAATATCTCCACTTTAGTGGCTTGTTCATTTCACGAGATACTTGCGGCATATTCTTTTGATACTCCTTTCCTTTTACCCTTTCTGTTTGTTTTTTTTACATATATATATTTTCTCATACTCTTCTTGCTTTCAGGTTTTCCGGTAGTCATTCTCCATAATTGGAATCTGCTCAGCGAAGGATAAGAGGTCTTGCTGTCTTTAGTCCTGAAACCGAGCTAGTTGCCTTCCTCGCATGTAGGCTTAATTTAGTCATTTTACCAAGTTCAAAATTGCCAGACTCTATTCTTCCTACTTTGTTTGTTGTTGCTGGAACTATGGCAGAAGGCAAGGAGAAGTATTCTCTAGCTCCACCTGTTTTATGTTATCTATATAGAGCTTTTGGAAATATTGCGGTGCACTGCTCAAGCCCGGCGATCGGAGCTTCGTCTTCATTTACTTCATGACATTAATTTTCTAGCTGGTTAGGAATATATTTCCCATGGACATACAATGATCCTGAAAAGGCCTATGTAAATCCTGAACGTCCCCCTCTATATCATTATCTCAAGTGAAAATTAGTGAAGAAAACATACGATTGGGTTGTTGACAAAATTGAGAGCATGGAATCTATTGATTTCTTTTCAGTCTATCTAACCCATTAAGCTAAAGATAGAGAAGTTGAAGACAATAATAGCCTAGAACCTGTTGAAAGAGCTTTTCTGATTTGCATCAGATCTTGCAGTTTACCTCTTCGAGAAGGAAGTGAATTTTGGAGAGAGCCCTACCATCCTAGTAGGTTAGCAAGACAATTCGGTTATGATCAAACGGTACCGCAAGCAGGTGAAGAAATCACTCATATAATGCAGAGTTACGGAATAGGTCCATATAACTGGGCCTTGATATGGAAACAGCTCCTGGCTAGAAATTTCGGTTCTCGCTTCATTCTTCCTGGTTTCAACCACCAAGTGTAGGCTTCTTACGCTTGGATGCATTGGTGGTCGCATCAATATTACTTAGTATGCAATTGTTATCCAGTTGATTGTCCTATTTGGATTCCTCCTAGATTGAGGAATTAGAGACTAGAACAAGGAATAGGCTATTTTATCGAGAAAAATCACGCTCCAACTCCTGGCTAAGTTTGTCGAAGAATTTCTACAGAAGAGCCTATTAGGGAACTAAAGCCACCCAATACACTTGAAGGATGGATAGCCTTCGGATCTCCTTTGGACCTTATAAAGCAAGCAGAGAGACGAACTACTCCTGCCAATGAATTTGAAACTCCTGCTGCTCTTCTTTCTTCCCCTACTCGAGAACTGGAAGACCAAACTATGGATGTAGCTTTTCCTACTATAGATCAAGTTGTGACTGTAGTTCCTCCTACTGTGGGTTAGACTATGGTTGCAACTTCTCCTATTGTGGGTCAGACTATGGTTGCAACATCTCCTACTGTGGGTTAGACTATGGTTGCAACTTCTCCTATTGTGGGTCAGACTATGGTTGCAACTTCTCCTACTGTGGGTTAGACTATGGTTGCAACTTCTCCTACTTGGAGCCGGCTCATGCTTCTCTGATTACTCGTTCACGAACTAAATCCTTATCTCCTCAGGTCCAAGCTTTACGGGTTTCTCCTCCTGCCGATGTTCGCCTTTTTCCTATTAAAGCTGGTCCTTTTCCTAAAGGCAAGCAAGCAGCTTCTGAAGAGAGTTCGTTGGAATACTCAGCAGAGACTGAAATCTCTGATACCTCCTCTTCTACAAGTCTAATTGATGAAGGAGATGTTTTAATAGATGATAATCGAGAAGAGGATACAGAACTGGAGGTTGGTGAAGAAGGTGAGATTGGGGTTGATGTTCCGATCATTGAAATTCAGCTACACCATCAAGATATTTTCTCTCCTGTTAGAATGGCTCCTCTTGAAGAGGAACAACTTGATTATAGGGGTTCCAGTGGTTCTCTAGGTGTGAACATTTTCATCTCTTTCAATGCTTTATACTCTCCTTGTCTTGTGAAAATTGCTAATATGATTGAACAAGGCTCAACTATACTTCCAATTATAACAGAAGTTCCTACATCCAGAGAGGCTGAAATTTCTCCATCTGTGGCTCAAATAGAACCAGAGGCATTATTTTCTCCTCAGAGCATAGAAGTGAATCAAGATACTTCATAGATTCCATTAGTTGTTAATGTAGTTGTTGATGCTCCTGTTCATATTGAGAAAGCTTCTACCACACGTCCTTCTCCCATTCAGCCAGTCGCTCGAAGTCTGGAGTTTCCTTCTGATCTCGTTGACATTCCAACTCCAACAACTTTGGATTCATGTACCGGAGTCCAAGAACTTTTTTTCAATGTTGCAATTGCTGCCACAAACATTCCTGTATCTTCAGGGATAAAAACGTCTTCTATACCAACCACTTCTCAAGCTGTCCCTAGAGATGGTATACTTTTCTTTTCACTCTTCTCATTCTCATTCATATATATATATATATATATATATATATATATATATATATATATATATATATATATATAATGTCAACGTTCTTAATTGTATTATTTATTTTCTCTCTTTCTCTCTCTCTCTCTCTCTCTCTATCTCTCTCTCTCTCTCTCTTTAGCTACAGTTGCTCCAACTTCAAGTGGATCTGCAAGTTCTAATTCAGTGGCCACGATTTTTGATAAAATTTCTCTGGAGAAAGTATCACCTCTCATGATTGTGTTCTTCATGAATGTTATTTCTGTTATTGTTGATGAAAAGGGTGAGCTCTCAGTCCTAGATGGGGGGGTTGAATAGGACTATGTCAAATTAAAAATAATGAACTAAAATATTAACTAAAATAAAATAAATCAGAGATCTCAATTGTAATAATATTAAGAAATTGATTCAAACCTTATTCAAAGGACAACCTTACACCAAAAACAAATGTTTTAGGTAGGACAACCTGATTTATTGAACGCAATAAGGATCAAGATCGCAAACTAAAACAAGAGGCGAAGGAAGGAAGCTATCTATTACAAGCATTCACCACATGTACATGAGAAGAATACAATCATTCAACACACATACATCACATACATCATCCACCATAAAACACCAAGAGTTATAGTGGTTCGGTGTGTACACCAACTATTCTCAAACAGCCACACCTACTCCGCTCCCAATAATCACAACCCACGTGATATTGGTGTTCACTAATAATCAAGGTTTTCTTAGGTTGACCTTGAAACCTATACAGTTGTGTTTTCAAATGGGCTATCACAATCAAAACCCCGCACTGAGATTTTCTAGCTTATCTCAGTCAAAACCAATACAGAGATTTTCTGAATATCTTAAAAACTAAAAATAAATAAACAAAGAGTACTTATCTTCTTCTGAAGATGCAGTTTAATGCAGCCTATAGAACCGCTTCGCTTGATGTATAGATGTTCAAAGTCCAATAAACATAATCAAGGGTTCTATGTTCTAAACAGATTTTAAATTAACTCAAACCTTGGGCTACTTGTTTGAATTCCTTAGATCTCACAAAGTAGAGTGAAAAGTCCCTTTTAAAATATCAGATTCACAAACTAGAGATCAAGGAATCACAAAAACAAATAAGCTATAAAAGAATCTAAAATTACTGAACTATAGCTTGATAATGACAGGGGCTTTTCTCTCTCAAACTGGAGTCGTTTTGTGGCTTTTCTGAATGATTTAGAATGAGAAAAGTCCTCTATTTATAGGCTGAAAAATGGCTCCTTCAACTGGTCTAAGGTCTCCTTCGACTAGTCGAGTGGCCTGCTTGACTAGTCGAGCATAACCTTCGACTAGTCGTGGGAGCATGAAATATGTTACTGGAGTTCGAGTCAAGCTCCCCACAACTGGTCGAGCGAGTGTCCACGACTGGTCGAGCACAGTGCTCGACTGGTTGAGGAACTACCAGAAAAACTCCGAATTTGAGTTTGAATCTTAGATTAGTCGAAGTATTTCTTGGACTGGTCGAACCAAAGCTTGGACTAGTCGAACTTAGGCTTGGACTAGTCGAATTTAAGCCTAACCAAAGTATAAAAACCCGTGAATGATTAACATATGAAAGGACATAAGTCTAGGGTCTTTCTAGGGTCAGTTATACCTGTAATTATTGGACATTAAAGTATATACCTTGACCTTACTACTCAAATCTTTAGTAGCGTTCAGTAGATCTTCTACTTGAAGTGGACTTGAAATAGTAGCTTGATCTTGAACTTGAAGTAGAACTCAAACTGGTAGTACTATCTTCATGTCTTGCACTTTCAAACTTCGTATGATGATCTTGAAGGTGAACTTTCCATCACATAAAGAGGTCACACTCTAAAATATTTTGTCTCATCGAAATTTGACAACTAAGGGTGCTTTATACGTCACAGCTCTTACAATCTCTCCCTTTGTCAAATTCGTAACAAAACAAACACAAATTTCACACTTTACACTCTTCCACAACATCTACTCCCCCTCAATCTACTCCCCCTCAGTCTGAGCTTTGACTTGTATAGAGTACCTGTATTAACAAATATACATATATCTAAAACATACAATCCACACAATCTACTCACTTGCGCATTGCATTTGATTTAATCATTACCATAACAAGCAAATGAGCAAATGATTTAATCATACTCAAAACCATAAAGTAACAAGTCTCTCCCCCCCTTTTGTCACAACTTGACAAAGGAAGATGGAATCATAAATAAATGAAGCACAAATATGATTAAGAGTAAATCATGAGAGTAGCATCAAGAGAGTATCATAAAGAGAGTATCATCCAAGATTAAGTCATACAATCTCAAGTGAAAGTGAAAGTGAAAGTTATACATCCCTAATATAATTAGAATAAAAAAACTAGTCAGAACCAGAGGAAGAAGGAGGTGGAATGGACTTGTTAATCTGATGAAGTCCCTTAGTAATGCGATGAAAATATTTTCGCATATACTTTATTGATGATTTGTGACTTTCAGTCAGATTGTCCTGTGACTTTTTTAACTCAACCACCTTCTCCTCTAAAGAACGAATGCGTTCATCAAAGTGAGACGGTTGAAAATCAGGATCCGCCTCATCATCAGTTTCTAACTCATCAAAAATATCATCCATTGTAGTGTCAGTAGGCCAAGTGTCTTCTTCTTCTTCTTCAACGTCCTCCTCCATCACATTGACCAGGCAAATACTCCAGGTTCGTCTTGTTGATGTTGAAGTTATTAAATGGAAAAAATCCTATTGGTGTCTCAGTAGGAGGAATGACCACATTACAATGAAGTGCTAATGTAGTCATCAGATAGGCAAATTGAATATAACCATGGCCAGGATGGAGACGAAATTGTATTATGATATAACAGATCAAAGAAGGAAGACATATGGGTATGCCAGACACGACAATGAATAACGCGACACATGAAGGAGGTAAGCTCGGCCTTGTTCCCAAACCTTGGATAGACATTAGCAATAAAAATGCGGTAAAGCCCTGTATTTGGGTAACATTTGATTGGCACAGAGGGCATTACCTAAACTCCATTCGGCATCAAACTGACACAATTTGCGAGCAATTTTACATCGTTCAGATTTAGACATTCTCTCAGCTAGTGTAGGTATAGAAATACCTTCATCATTAATAGTGATGTTTAATAAACCTGAAATGAGATGTTTATCTACAGGGAACGTCCCTTCTCTAAAATTGATAGAGAAAATCATATTATTTACGGACACTTCACTGATAGATGCATACATCCCTTGAGCAATAGAGCAATATGCCGGTCCACCCTAATTAAAAATATTTTTCCAACCAACAGCAGTAAGGATGGGAAGAAGATGAAATTGAGCCAAATGATCGACAGTTACAGTTCTTTCTACAATGATTTCTCTATTGCGAAGATCCCGTACATACTCCGGGTCTTCTTCGAGCGCCCTTAGGGTTCTAACCCTAAGAGGAGTTGCCCTTGAAGAAGAACCACGAGTTGCTTTATTCTTAGGTCGAATATCTATTTGATGATTGCAATAGAAGGAATCAAACAATAGAGAATGGGTTTTAAAGAGATCAGATTTTATATCTAAAACCCTCAAAAAATGGAATGAAATTCCAAATCGACTCCAAAATATTGCTAAGGATGCATACAAGAACCCAAATCTGAAAGGAAATTGAAAATGAAGCACTTACAATGATCCTATGATGATGGGTTCAACGAGTCGAGAGAGGACTTGATGAGGAAGATGAAGAAAATGAAGAAATAAAGTGATTTTTCCCTTTTTAGAGACACTCACCTGCGCTCCACAACTGGTTGAGTACGTGCTTGACCTGTCAAGGCTTGACTGGTTGAGTACGTGCTCAACCAGTCGTGACACACTGAAATAATCAATTTTATTTAAAAATTTTCAATTTTTTTTTTTGCATAAAAATTAAAACTAAACCATGCAAAAAAAAAAAAACATGATTTAATTAATTTGAATTAAACATACCAATATCATGTTTTTATTTCAAAAATCTATTCTTGTCAAGCAGTTTAATCATAATGTCAGCAAGCTGATTTTTCGTCTGGATATATTCTAAAGAAATGCTTTTATTGTCACACCCCAAACTCGAAAACTGGGCTCACAGAATTCCCGATCGCCGAATCCGGCGCCGACAGCCTCCGTAGTACCCCATTCTTGGCTTCCAACATCCATACGCCAGATTCCGATCCTGGGATCCTAAAATGAGGATTTTTCAGTGTAATTTTTTTTTTGTAAAGGAGCATAACCACAAGTGTACCTAAATTACAAAGGCAACATCATCATCACATATCCACTAATATGAACATTTGATTACAGTGCTGAAAAGGGAAATACATGAATAATAAAATCTCCATGAGCTCGACGCACGCTCTTGCCTCAATGCTGCTGCAACCTAACATCACCTGCACGCAACGGTCGTGAATAAGCTTACAAAGAAGATTAGAGGGTGGTGTACGTGTGTGCGCAAAGCATGTGCCAAGCATATAATATTAGCGTAAGCGGAATACTGGTAAGTCTATAAGTCATAAAATATTAATGTAATGCAGATCGGCTATGCAATGCGGAGTCATAGTGAGCCAAATATCAGATACCGAGGATGCAATGCAATATGCAATTCCTGACGAGCCAAGAATACCATCAGCCTCATATAGGCCATATAAATGCAGAAACATAGTAACTCAAATGCCATATGCCACAGATGTAATGCAATATATAGAACCTGGTGAGTCCATAATACCATCAAACTTATTCAGGCTATGAAATACAGAAGCATAGTAAATCAAATGTTATGTGTTGAGGATGCGATGCAATTTGCAGTGCGAAAGAAATGCCCAAGCTGGAGGGTGAAGTTGGGATGATAGCACGTTGTATCGCAAGCTATGAGGTTCATCACAAGGGACTTCTATCCAAACCAGTCTCATACCTAAATTTGGATAGCTAGACTTAGTGTGGTAACTCCTGATCTCAGGTTGGTAGCGCGCCCAACCAAAATCTTGGCCATTACGAAGGTACACATAATGATTTGGTTACGCACCATCAGGCCGAGTGGATAGTGAATGAATGAGTCAATGAGTCAAGTGCTGAGTACGCAACTCCTGCTTAGCAAGTTCGTATATGACTGCCACAACACTTCCGATGTGGGACAAGGTTCCGCCTCACTATACGCACAGTAGCCTACCAGCATAGTAGCCTGCCAACCACTGGTAGCTCGCCTAGGCCCTTAGGTCCTGCCCACATCAGTGTCCACCGACGTATGCCCGCCCACGTGTGCAACAATGATGAGGCATTACAATATCAGTACCGTACATCTCTGGGATATCACCAGGGTTTAGTATACTCTACACTGGCTACCACCTCCCTAGCTGCACAACCCAGCGAGAAGAAAAGAACTTACTACCCGCCTGGCCAATAGTCTGTCAATACCTACCGGGTTCATCAATAGTGGACCTATTTGTGAGTTGGTCAAACTCAGCCTAGCTTACAGCCCCCTCACTCAGACGGATAAGGCCACACCCCCTTCACAATCGACCATGACACAGTGGGAGACACCGCCTACTGGTATTCAGCACTTGGGCGCTCATGTATCCACTTGGTCTAGATGTTGGAGCATCCCTGATACCAGGACTTTCACTTACAGACATATTAGATGCCCATATGTTAGAATTAAACATTTTCGGTGTCCCAACTGGCCATCCACGATATACTTGTGGAGGCCATGGTCCTGATGTCGCTAAGGCGTACAGTGTTCATGCCACACAAATATGAGATGCATGAGTCATACTATCCAGTCATGCATCAAACTTGCGCGTACTGGGTGCTCATGTGGGGCCACTTCGTCTGACAAGGAGCCCCATAATAAACTAGCCCAACAACATATGCTATGATCAGTCACTCCTCATAACAAGCATACATATGATCTATATGGGCATATATCATGATGTAATAAAGTACATAGGCATGATTATCTAATAAGGCAGACAACAATAATCCACAATCAACCTTCACCGGTATGTCACATACCAAGAGTATAAACTAAACAACATTCTCCTTCTACAACTATAGGAGTCCATGCGGCATGTCCTACGCTATACTAACATTAGCCTTTCAAGGTACTGATATATGATATATTCTAAGACGGGGTCCACTGGAAGGACGACGGATCTTGCCATACATCGAGATAGGCTCTATATAGTGGATATATCAAACCTGATACCACATATTCTTCCATCTACGGCAAGGGGTGATGATGTATTCATCCTACAAACAATGGATGGCTTAGATGACATACTAACATCAAGGATGGGCCTCACACTCATCCTAAAAGGGGTAACTGGACAGTGTGGATGATACATACATAATATCGAAGTCCTAGCAATCGGTTATGAGAGTAGAACAATCTCACGAGGTGAGTCAAGCGGGTGTACAAGAGGATGAATTTATGTAACATCCCGGATTTTCCCCAACCTGGAATTAGACGTCCTTAGGCAATGGGTTGCTCCTAACACCTTATTAACTTGTCAGAACTGAATCCCACAGTCTAAAATCGCTCCTTAACCCATTTCCTTCACAAATCCCACCCTTCACCACCTTGTTCCTTAAATTTTCTAAGTACTTTTACCATAGACACTATCTTAAACTAGCTAAGTAGTATAACTTGGATCACTTTATATACAAACTACAAAGGCCCAGGTACCACCTCAGACAGAAATCATACAGGACTAAATCCTTTAGAAATTAGGCGACAATTAGCTAGTGCTAAACTAGAGTGCCTATGAAATTAGCACCAATCGCTTTAAATACGATCTGCAAGACCTAAAACTTGTAGAGTCATTGACGCTAGGTTACCCTAAAACTTAGGATCAATCTCATTAACCGGCTGCTCACGGGAGCATCTCGAAACTCCGTATCGGATCTGGACCGCATGTCGGAAGTCCGAATAACACGAAGTTAAGGAATTAGGACCGCCTTGCTGGGCTTGACAACCATCTCGGAAATCAAATCCAGATAGTGTCCCAGCGCTATTCGCTTGAGCTCGGAGTGAAGAGTGTGAGAAATGTGAAATTAATTCAAAATAAAATATCTTGAATAGTAATCTGGCACCTCTCGCTTGCGGATCAGTTTTAAGCAACCAGACCGTCAGAATCAGACCAAATTACACCCTCGGATCAGGAGAAATTTCATACACATTTACATGTACTCGGAATCTCCAATTGAGATCCGCTGACCGTTGAACTGAAACTGGTCCGCCACGCGTGATCTGGAATCCCGACCGAAATGAAAACTTAATAGAACGTAGATCCAGTGTTGGTGAGCTTAAGTCCGACCTTTGGCTCAAGGAGGCCCGCCAGAAGTCCTCCGTTGAGCTGAAACCAGCTCACTTTGGTTATAACCTAAGTATACTTTGACCTGGAGTCTATTTCGGTGAGTTTTTAGACTAGATAAGGACTTTAAACCCTCTCTCTTGGCAGCCATACGAATTTGAGATTGAGAGAGAGAAAAGAGAGAGAAAGTGTGGGAGCAGTGGGAGTTTCTCCCTGCCACTCTTCCCTGCCGCTATACGAGCTACACCGCTTCGTTCTAATCTCTTTCCCGGCGATTCCAGCCCCGTTTTTAGGCAAGAAACCCTAACCCTAATCTGTTTTAGAGTTGTAAGGGTTGTAGGTTATGAAATAGCTAACTTATTTCGTTCTATAGGTTACCAAACTGCCAAATACGGAAGCTTAGCAAACCTATCGACTCCGTTACGATTCTACGACAAAAGGTGCGGACTTTAGGTATATAGGTTATGGTTTTCAACGCTTTCAATGTCAGATAATGATAGATTCATGATCTGCATGCAATTGCACATGTACAAAGTGCTGTCTGTTTTCTGTTTCGATTAAAGATGAAAAATATGGAATTCTACATACTCTAGGTATTTGTAGAAAGTACGGTATACGTATATTTTTTGGAAATGTGTTTGACATGTTTATTTGTTTATATGGATATACGATATATGGATAAAATACTTATTTGGCAAAAGGATTCGCCTAAATACATGTTTTACTTATATACACTATGTATGTTGAAATTGCGTATTCTAGAAAATACTGTATACGTATAAATTTTGGAGATGTATTTATCATGATTATTTGTTGTAATAATATATTATACATGGATAAAATACTCGCTTGGCTAAAGGATAGCCCTAATACATGTTTTGCTAACATACACCATGTATGTTGTAATAGTGTATTCTAAGTATTTGTGAAAATAACTGAATGAGTATAGAATTCTCATTCGTGCTCGCCATGACTAATTGTCATGGATTCATGATTGTTGTATTGGCGATACCCCTTTGACGAAAAGATTTGCCCTAAATCGCGCCACGGCCAATATACACTATATATGCTAAAATGTGTGGCCCAAGTGTTTGTGGAAATGGCTGAATGAATATGGAACTTGGATTCCTGCTTGCCATGACTATCCGTCGTGGGTGTACGCGTGTTATGATTGGGGCAACTCCCTAGTGAAAGGATTTGGCCTAATGCCTATGTGATCGACATATGTCATGTATGTTGATGTATGTTTGTTTAAGTGTTTCTTGAAATGTCTGAATGAGTAGTAGTTAGCAAATTGTAATGTATAAGGCTGTTGAGATATGATTCTCAACCTCTTTTAACTATATGTATGATCTCCTTGGATAGTTGTGTGATTAGGAATTGAACATATACAAACTCATGCTTGTGTTGTGCTTCATAACATGCTCAATTTCTTTATGATTTTAACTATGTAATGCATATGTTTAAATTTATATTTACGTTGTATGATCCGTCATGGGTGATGGGGGAGTGGAGCAACGAGTGCGTGCAACAGCCCTGGTAGCCCTAAACGGATAATACCAAACCTTGATTGTATGAGTTGAATCTTGATCCATTACTGCTTTATCTATCTGCAATTGATTGTGTTTGGGGCTATGACTATAGTCCAGACAATCGGTACCAGAATTGCATTCGTAGCTGTGATTCATTTGCCACGTGAGATGTGTTCGACGAACCCGAGTCGTACTTCGGTTGAAGATAGTGGTTGGCCACGCGAAGTGCTTATGCACTTCATGTCGTTCAACTTGTTGTGCGCTCGAGCTAGCCGAGCTCGTCAAGTAACCCGATCTGTCTTATGTATGTTCACCATGTTTGGACACTACTGCTTGAACCTAGGGTACCAAACTTACCAGTAAAATCCCTTTTAACCATGGTACCTCGATCCGCTAAGACTCATGAGCCGGGCATGGTGGTATGGGACACCGTGGTCGAGCTGTCAGCCTATGCTGGGGCCACATGCCTCCCCGTAGTGACCATTGAGCAACCAAACTCGTGAGCCGAATACGGTGGTATGGGACACTGTATTCGAGCTGTCGACACTTACGACGAGAGCCGAGTACGGTGATACCTGTACTCGTGCTGACGGGCGATGAGTCCTCCGTAGTGTCTTCTAGTATACTCTAAGGTCTGTGATTGGCGACGAGCCCTTCACAGCAACTAGAGCATGAGTTGAGCCGAGTACGGTGAGATCTGTATTCGAGCTAACGGCCAGCGATTGAGCCGACGG
Source organism: Magnolia officinalis (assembly GCA_021015155.1). Lineage (NCBI taxonomy): Eukaryota > Viridiplantae > Streptophyta > Magnoliopsida > Magnoliales > Magnoliaceae > Magnolia > Magnolia officinalis. The sequence goes on from JAJHSJ010000009.1 coordinate 40,019,563, forward strand.
CCAGCGATTGAGCCGAGTACGGTGAGACCTGTATTCGAGCTGACGGCCAGCAATTGAGCCGCATACGGTGAGATCTGTATCCGTGCTGATGGGTGACGAGCCCTTTTGTGATGCCTTCGCTATGCCTCTTAAACCATAATATCGTATGAGATTAACTAGGACTGACGACCCTAGAATGGATCATGTTTGGGTATGATACAAGGGAGGTACCTTAGTTTCCCAACACTACTGTTTGAAATGGACTAGTAATAACTCGGTAATCATGCTCATCATCGCACCGCATGTGCCTAGTAGATGTGGAGCACTGAGGGAGGTATGCATTCGCGAACGTAAGATGATGTCGCATGAGGGTGGTTTGGCAAGGGCATACATCATGTCATTTCATACTTGCATTAAATAAGAGTAGTTAGAATTGTTTGATTGTACTGCTTTATCATTATTGCTTGACTGAGTTGATAACATGTTAACCTATGCTTTACTGTTCCACTGAGTTGATCACTCACTCCCACGTTACGGGACGGTGTTGTACACACCAACCAGATTTGTTGAGTTTCAGGTGATGGCGATGCTTATGAAGCAGAGCTGAACTACTACTATGATGGTGAGGAGGAGTTCTCCTACATGTAATCTCTGATAGGTCTATGAGGACCTGGTATAGTATTGACGGGGCTACGGTACTTGGGATAGGAGACATTACACTTCCTCACATTTGGTATATTTTAGAACTGTACTTGTAATTATTTAACCTGGTAATGTTATCACACTCTGGAGACTCATCATAGTTTATATATTTTATCTATCTATCACAGTCTTCCGCTTGCAAATCTAACTGTCTCTGGAGTATGATATGCTGTTTTGGCTTAATCTCACTCATGTTCAATGAACGAATATAGTCAACATTCAATCATCATTCATTTTGTTGCATAAGTGATGTTCTGGAACTCGGGAGTTGAGTTTATGCTCGACCCCCGATTTTCTGGGCGTTACAATTTAAGTACAACAAGTGAGTTTCCTCACCCTCTCTATCATGTAATAACTAGGCTTCCCTATGGGGGCCCGATATGAATATAAGGTGGGCTTTGGTGGGATCCATACATCTAGGACTATATGTCCTTCCAAATGATCTGGGTAGCTCATTCAACATCTAAGTGGGGCCTCAGGTTTGGTCTCTAAACTTGGGCAAACACATGTACCTAGGTGGGCCACATTTCCAACAGGAGGCCCGATATGAATACAAGATAGGCTCCAAGGTCTGGGTAGTCCTACAGGGTGAGGTAAAAAGCAACAACATTAATGGAGGCCCAATGGTTTGGATTAATCCATTAAGGAAGGATGGGAAATTTCTATCATCGATGGAGGCCTAATGATTTGGGATAAGCCCAATAAGGAAGGACAGGTATCGCTAGCACCAATGGGGGCCCAATGATTTGAGTAGCCCACTAAGGCTAAATAGGTAACACTATGGGGGCCCAATAGATGAGAATGGGCCTGATAAAGGGCTCTAGGGAGGCTTACAATGTGGACATTTAACCACTGTTACTCCCTAGAGAGCGGCCCATTAAGAAATCTAATATACAATGGGGCTCATGGCCCAAATACTACTTAGGAACAAGAATGAGCATCACACTTAACATTTCATACATCATGGTGCGCCTCAAGAAACGGCCCATGGCCCACATACATCAAGATGGGCTATATATATATGGGTAGCCCATGGCCCAGAAATATCATGGCCAAAGGAAACATACACTACGATGGGGTCACACATCACAATTGGGCCTCATCACATAAGCCTCATATGCACCACCATGAGCCTCATCACAAGGCCCTCATGTATGTCACATTGGGCCTCACACAAGGCCACATATACATCACATTGGGCCTCATACAAGGCCACATATATATCACATTGGGCCTCACCGCATGGGCCTCATATACATCACATTGGGCCTCACACAAGGCCACATATACATCACATTGGGCCTCACACAAGGTCACATATACATCACAATAGGCCTCATCACTTGGGCTTGATATACATCACAACGGGCCCCATCACTTAGGCCTGATATACATCACAATGGGCCCCATTACTTGGGCCTAATATACATCACAATGGGCCCCATCACTTGGGCCTGATATACATCAAGGTGGTCCCACCATCCTCACGTGCAAATGGTATTGATAAAACACTTACGTCAGGGTGCCCCAGCACATTGGATGGACGGTGCGAATACGTACATCATGTGGGGTCTAGCAAAATGGATGGACGGTGCAGATATAATACATACATCAAGGTGGTCCCACCATCCTTGGTGGATGGTGCGGATAGAATACATACATCAAGGTGATCCCACCGCCCTTGCTGGACGGTGCAGATACAACGCATACGCCATGGTAGGCCCCACATGTGGCAGGTGGTTACCATCATCCAGACTGTCTGGATGGTGCAGATACAACGCATACGCCATGGTAGGCCCCACCGTCCAAGGAATGGACGGTGTGGCTAAAACATACATCCGATGGGGTCCCACCGTCCCTGCTGGACGGTGCTAGACTTCACACGTGTATGTGGATCCCACTATCCAGTCAGGTGGACAGTGTAGATATAACACATACCTCATGATCAAACCCACAGAACTTGCTAACGTCAATATAGCAACTATATAGCTGGCGGTCCCCATAGATGGACGGTGTGGCTATAATACATACATAGAGGTGGGTCCCACTGTCCAGTAAGCTGGATTGTGAGGATAATACCCATACATCACGGTTGGCCCCATCAGATGGACGGTGTTGATAAAACACATGCATCATAGTGGATCCCACTGTCCAGTAGACTGGACGGTGCGGATATACACATATCATCAAGGTGGGTCCTCGTGGTGGCCCACCAAATTTTTGGATCAGCTGATATTTATATTTTCCTTCATCCAGGCCTGTCCCAACGGACAGGTAGTAAGGTGGGCCTCACGAACGGATGTTCTGGATCAGGTGGGCCACACGCCATCACAAGAGAGAGAGAGAGAGAGAGAGAGAGAGAGAGAATGGAGGGGAGGGGCTCCGCCACTACGAGCCCTCCCTAGGTGAGCCATAAATACAATACATACATCAAAATGGGTTCCAAATCATGTGAACCCTAAATCATAAAAATCGACGGTGGAGATCCCTTTTTCCATAAAAAATGTAAGGTCTAAATGACCTTTCCACAATGGAAAAAATAAACATCATGATGGGGTTCATGGAGAATGGCCCCATTATGAGATGAACATATGAATCATGGTGGGCCATCGGCCTACCATCAATCGGTAGGCCTCACTTGGCCATCATAAAAAACACAATCTAATCCTACAAATCACCCACCGATTGCTAATCTTCTAGTCTCCTTGGAATGCTAAGATCCTTGGCTTCAACTTAGACGGAGGATGATGAAGATTGAAGGGCTAGGATGAGTGGTTAGGGGGTAGGAAGTGGGCCACACTTAGCTCTTTCTCTCCTTGGGAATTGCTTAGACGTCCACTCCTTGGTTGCTTGGAAAATGGTGGAGAGAATGAGAGGGAGAAAGAATGTGATGGGATAAAAGGGATGGGATGTGTGTAAGAAAGGGATGGGTGGGAGAGAGAGAGAGAGAGAGAGAGTTGACTTTGGGAATGGCTTGTGTAAGAGAGGGATGCGTTGTGTACTTGACTAGTACTAGATTGATTGATGTGATGGATGGTAGAGATTCTCTTGGGATTCGCAATGCGCGATGTTTTCCTTAAAATAAACGCGGGCCCACAACTCCTGGCCTGGGTATTGCATCGATGCACAAGTCAACGACGTTGGAACGTTGGAACACGGTGACGACGCGGTCGCTAGGGTACAAGTTCCGAGTCGAGTCGACTTAAATCTAGGGGATGCGACTTAGGGTCGTGCGTAAAAGCTATCTACAGGTCGTGGGTCACCGAGATTCAATGGGGAGGATCGCGGGAGTCCAAGGAACGGTACGGACTAGGATACGGGCCTTACATTTATCTTCAACTAATTCTTGAATATAGTGATAATGAATGTTTATATGCTTCGTACGAGAATGCTAGATGGGATTTTTTGAGATATTAATTGCGCTAGAGTTATCGCAATACAAGATCATTGTATCTTGGGTAATTCCGTAATCGTTTAACATTCTTTTCATCCAAACAAATTGGGTACAAGCATTACCAGCTGCAATGTATTCAGCCTCGGCCATGGATAACGATACCGAACTCTATTTCTTACTATGCCAGGAAACTAAGCAATTTCCAACATAGAAAGATCCATCACTGGTAGACTTTTTATCATCGATGTTCCCTACCCAGTCAGCATCTGTATATCCAGCTAGTTGAACATTTATATCATGCAGATACCAGATGCCTAAATTAACAGTACTTGTGACATATCTAATAATACGTTTGATAACAATAAGATGTGATTATTTTGGATCTGATTGATATCTCACACAGATACCTACACTGAATGCAATATCTAGTCTACTTGCAGTTAAGTAAAGAGACTACCATCATGCTGCGATATAACCGAGAGTCTATACTTTAACCCGTTTCATCCTTTGAAAGCTTGAGAGTCATACTCATACGAGTATCGAATTTCTTACCATTCTCGAATCCAAATTTCTTAACCAAATTTAAAGTATACTTGGTTTGAGAAATGAAGATACCATCTTCTAGCTGTTTAACCTGCAAGCCTAGAAAGTAATTCAATTCTCCAACCATACTTATCTCAAACTTGGATTTCATAAGCTCTGTAAACTCAACGGATAGGTTAGTGCTTGTAGAACCATAGATAATATCATCAACATATATCTGTACAATTAGTATGTGTTCATTAAATTTTTAACAAATAAAATTTTATCAACACTTCCTATAATAAAATTATGACTGAGTAAAAACTTAGTCAGCTTTTCATACTATGCCCTGGGAGCTTGTTTCAGACCGTAAAGTACCTTTTTAAGGCGATATACATGATTAGAGTGTTTAGGGTCCTCAAAGCCCTTAGGTTGTTCCACATAGACCTCTTCATGTAGATCACCATTTAAGAATGCACTTTTAACATCCATTTGATATATCTTAAACTTTTTGAAGCAGGCAATGGATATAAATAATCTAATGGATTCAACACGAGCTACTAGAGCAATGGTTTCATTATAATCGACTCCTTCTATTTGAGTGTACCCTTGTACAACCAGTCTAACCTTGTTTCTGATTATATTTCCCAATTCATCAAAATTGTTTTTGAAAATTCATTTGGTTCCAATTATGTGCATATCAGATGGTCTTGGAACCAACTACCAAACATCATTCCTAACAAACTGATTTAATTCTTCTTCCTAACAACTAATTTAATCCAATTTTTATCAGTAAGTGCTTCTTTTATGTGGCTAGTTCAATTTGAGAAGTAAAGCAAATGTAATTGCAAATATTCTCTAATTGTTTTCTTGTACGCACACCAGTGAGAGGATTCCCTAATATTAGATCAGTAGGATGATCTTTGACTAATCTTAGTTCAGTATTGACTGGACTAGATGAGGAGTTAGGTTTCTCAATTAAATTGACTTCATCATCTTCTGAACTAGATGTGGGTGTGTTAAGTGATCATCAATTACAACATTAATAGATTTCTGAATTACTCCTGTTCTCTTATTAAGAACACGATATGCTTGACTATTTAAAGCATAACCCAAGAATATCCCTTCATCACTCTTGGCTTCAAACTTTCCTAAATTTTCATGGTCACGTAAGATGAAGCACTTACTTTCAAAAAATTGAAAGTATTTAACAGTTAGTTTCTTATTAAACCATAACTCATAACTGTTTTTATCTTTAGATTTTCTTATGTACACATGGTTTATAATATATAACACGCAATATTTACAGTTTTAGCTCACAAGTTTTTGGGTAACTTCATGTTATTTAGCATAACATTGGCCATCTCTTGTAGCACTCTATTTTTTTCTTTCAACAATCCCATTCTGTTGAGGTGTTTTAGGAGCAGAAAACTCATCCGATATACCATGATCTGTACAATATTTCTCAAAATTACTTTTTTGAATTCAATACCATGATCACTTCTGATTCTGATAACATTCAATTCTTTTTCAGTCTGAATTCGTTTTAGTATTCTTTTAACTTCATCAAGAGTCTCTGATTTTTCTCTCATGAATGCTACCCAAGTAAATCTGGTGAAGTCATCAACAATAACTAGAAAATACTTCTTACCACCTCTACTCTCCGTTCTGGTTGGTCCAACTAGATCCATACAGAGAAGTTCAAGGGGTTTGGATGTGGAAAAGGAGTTCACTTTCTTGTGACTACTCCTAGTTTGTTTGCAATTTGGCATGCACAGCATATTTTATCAACTTTCTTTGGTTTGGGTAGACCTCTAATAAGATCGATTTTACTCAGTCTATAGAGGTTTCGGTAGTTAACATGTCTAAGACGTTTATGCCATAATTCCATTTCATCTGTTTGGACCATGTAACATGAGAATGTAGACGAGCAAGAGTGATTAATAATATAACAATTTTCAGAAGTCCTACGACCATTTAATATCACACAACCTTTCTCATTTAAAATCTCGCATCCTTAATTAGTAAATTTAACATTGTGTTTGTTATCGCAGATTTGAGATATACTTAAAAGATTGTGCTTAAGACCTTCAACATATAAGACATTTTCAAAAGGAGGAAGGTTAGAAATTTGTACAGTACCTTAGCCAATAATCTTGCAGTTGCTCCATCACCAAAAGTAACTAAGCCATCATTCATTTCTTTGTAGTTGGTGAATATATCTTTGTCACTTGTCATATGTCTTGAACATCCACTATCTAGGTAACACTTTGAATGGCTAGAACCCTTGAAGGCAGTGTGGGCAACAAGACAAGTAACTTTATGAACCCGTTTCATTGTTGTTCTGAGTTTAGGAGTACCATTGGTTTTCCTTGGCTTGGTAGAGTTGAAATTTCTTTGTCAATCAACTTTGATATTAGAGTTAGATTTGAGAAGCTCTTTGAGTAAGTCTACTAGTTTTTCAGATAAGGGGTTATATCTTTGATTTCTAAAGCTGATGTGATTAGAATTGACTTTAGAAGCTTGAAAAGGTTTTGAATTTTTAAAGTTGTTTTGGTTATTATTTTTCAAGCTCTTTCCTTTTAAGTTTCAGGATTCTCCTTTTACAAATATAGGAGATGCATTCTTATTTTTTTAGTGGAGTATCTTTGATATAGCCCAGACCCGATTTATCGTCACACTTTCTGGATGCAGTTAATAATTTTTCAATCTTAGGGTCTCCATGGGCATATCTCCAAGTATTCTTAGAACTTAATAGAGAAGAAACTTCAAGCTATAAATTCTCATTTTTGTTCTGAGTTTTTCAAATTCAGAAGTTTTAAAACTTAAATCAAGTTTAACTTTTCATAACAATCAGAAAGATGAGATTTTTTCAAAACAATATTTTCAAGTTCTTCTTTTAATTTAAGAAAATTTCTTTTTGAAGCTTTAACTTGACAGTTATTTTGCAACTTTACCTATATAGGGCATTATAGGCATCCTAAAGATCATCTTCATTTTCATTTTTAGGGTTACTCCTGAGACTCATAATCAGATAAATTGCAACTATCTGAGGAGGTGACTCTGGCTATAGTCATTAGAGCCTTTACTTCATTTGAAGTTTCTTGTTCTGATTCATCCGACTCAGAAGAAATTTTAGAGCTGGATGATTCATCCCAAGTGGCTAACATGCCTTTTCTTTTCGGCTTATCCCCTTTTGGACACTTATTTGCCAAATGCCTGTATTCATAGTAGTTGAAACATTGATTGTCTTTTAAAGATTTCTAAGTTTTAGGTTTTCCCTTTCTCTTATTAGAAGGTTTTTGAAAATCAACTCTTTTCTTACTTTTGAAAATCCTGTAAAACTTTTTAGCAAGTAAAGCCATATCATCCTTTGTGTCTTCAATATCAGAATTACATCGCTATCTTTTGAAATAGATTTGGATGATTTAAAAGCTATGGACTTACCTTTGGGAGCTTTAAAATTTAACTCGTAGGTTTGAAATGAACCAACTAACTCCTCAACCTTCATTTTATCCATGTCTCTTAGTTATTGAATGGCAGTAACTTTGGAATTAAACCTCTCAGGAAGAGATCGCAGTATTTTAGCACAGACTTTGCTTTCTGGGATTCCATCTCCTAGACTCCACATAGAATTGACTATGTCATTTAATTTCGTATAGAAGTCCATGAAAGATTCATTTTCTTCCATACGAATTTCCTCAAACCTTGTAGTGAGGATTTGAACTTTAAATTTCTTGACAATAGTCATTCCTTCATGTGTCATTTCAAGAATATCCCACGCTTATCTAGTTGTATCACATGAAATGATTCTTTTGAATTCATCAGGTGATAGAGCACAGTAATTGCATTTAGCATTATTGCTTTCACTTTTCTGAGGTATAGTTCATAAATAAAAAGGAGTTTCTTTAATGGACTTGGTTCCATCATTGCCTAGAACCTCAGACACTGGTGGTTTCCATTTGGTTACCGTGTCTTGCCACACACTTTCATCAATGGATTTCAAGAAAATCCTCATTCTGGCTATCCAATAAGCATAATTTGAGCCATCAAAGGGTAGTGGCCTAGTAATAGACAAGTTATCGAAATTTGACATAATGAAAGCTCTAGATCTTTAAACTCAAGGAAATTAATCCAAGTAAATGAACAACTTAGCTCTCATACCACTTGAAAAGGGTGAGCTCTCAGTCCTAGAGGAGGGGTGAATAGGACTATGCCAAATTAAAAATAATGAACTGAAACATTAAATAAAACAGAACAAATCAGAGATCTTTATTGTAATAGTATTGAGAAATTGATTTAAACCTTGTTCAAGGGACAACCTTACACTAAAAACAAATCTTTTAGGTAGGACAACTTGATTTGTTGAACGCAATAAGGATCAAGATCACAAACTAAAACAAGAGGCAAAGGAAGGAAGCTATCTATTACAATCATTCACCACATGTAATGAGAAGTTATAATCATTCAACATACATACATCACATACATCATCCACCACAAAACACCAAGAGTTATAGGGGTTCGGTGTGTACACCAACTATTCTCAAACAGCCACACCTACTCTACTCCCAATAATCACAACCCACGTAATATTGGCGTTCACTAATAATCAAGGTTTTCTTAGGTTCACCTTAAAACCTATACAATTCTGTTTTCAAATGGGCTATCACAATCAAAACCGCGCTGAGATTTTCTGGCTTATCTCAGTCAAAACCAATACAAAGATTTTCTAGATATCTCAAAAATAAAAAATAATTAAACATAGAGTACTTATCTCTTCTGAAGACATTGTTTGATGTAGGCCATAGAACCGCTTCGCTTGATGTGTAGATGTTCAATGTCTAATAAACATAATCAAGGGTTCTAGGTTCTAAATAGATTTTAAATTAACTCAAACCTTGGGCTACTTGTTAGAATTCCTTAGATCTCATAAAGTAGAGTGAAAACTCCCTTTAAAATATCAGATTCACAAACTAGAGATCAAGGAATTACAAAAACAAATAAGCTATAAAAGAATCTAAAATTACCGGACTATAGCTTGATAATGACGGGGGATTTTCTCTCTCAAAGTGGAGGCTTTCATGGCTTTTTTGAATGACTTAAAATAAGAAAAGACCTTTGTTTATAGGCTGAAAAAACGGTTCCTTCGACTAGTCTAAGAATCAACCAATTTCAAATTTTTCGGCGCAATCGGATAAAACTGACCTTCGACTGGTCGAGGGAGCATGAAATAGGTTGCTAGAGTTCGAGTCAAGCTCCCCATGACTGGTCGAGCGAGTGTCCACGACTGGTCGAGCACAGTGCTTGACTGGTCGAGGAACTACTAGAAAAACTCTGAATTTGAGTTTAAATCTTGGACTGGTCGAACCAGAGCCTGGACTAGTCGAACTTAGGCTTGGACTAGTCAAATTTAAGCCTAACCAAAGTATAAAAACCCGTGAATGATTAGCATATGAAAGGACCTAAGTCTAGGGTCTTTCTAGGGTTAGTTATACCTGTAATTATTGGACATTGAAGTATATACCTTGACCTTACTACTCAAATCTTCAGTAGCGTTCAGTAGATCTTCTACTTAAAGTGGACTTGAAATAGTAGCTTGATCTTGAACTTGAAGTAGAACTAAAACTTGTAGTACTATCTTCATGTCTTGCACTTTCAAACTTCCTATGATGATCTTGAAGGTGAACTTCCATCACATGAACAAGTCGCACTCTAAACTATTTTGTCTCATCGAAATTTGACAACTAAGGGTGTTTTATACATCATAGCTCTTACAGTTGACACCTTCAAGAATCCTGCACAGTGGCCTTATCTAGACAGTGCTCTGGGTGTTTTAGATCATTCAGCAAGACTTGTCCTTCCATTACACAACTCTTTGTCACAATTTTATGATTCGGTGAATAACTTAAATCGGTTCGAAGCATACTTATTACCCCAGAGATTTTGGAACGTCAGAAAGAGTTGGCATCTTTTAAGGAGAAAATCTCTCACACTGATGTTGTCGTATCTGGTTATGATATCGAACATCAGTCCCTGCAAGATAGATTGAAGACTTCTAATAAGAATATGATAGTTATCAGTGATCAGATTGCTTTTTTGAAGAATGAAATTGCCTTACTCGAGTCTAAGGAACAAGATGAAAAATAAATAACAGTAAGATCAGAGAAGAAATTGTGGTTAATGTTCGCATCGCTGATCTTGAAAGAGCCGAGCTTTTGAAGGATAAAGTAGTAGTTGCTTCTTTAGAAAAAGAGTTAGCCAACACTCCCAACCATGCCCAAATTATTCTTGAAGCAGAGATAGCGAATGCTGCAGCACAGGGCCAATTGAAAGAAGATTTGCAAAAATATATAACAACGTTAGGGATATCAGAAGATCTGTAAATTTTTGTTCATGTTATCATATGTATTCCTTTTACTTGTAAAGTTCAGGATATTATGAATGAATATGAGAATTTTATGAATGGGTACTGATAATAGATGTAGTTCTTATCATATGATAATCTATCCTTAACTGTCAGTATTATGTCCCTTATATGATATTCTTTGCGATGGGCGGAGCTAATTTCCAGTTTTCAGTTAGTTTGTCACGGGGCTTAAGCTCACGAGTAGTGGAGCGATCACAGTTTTTAGACTCATGAGTTGTTGGTGTCGGGTCTTACGTGAATGGCCTGTGTAACTCTCTAGAGTTCACTGGACTTATCACAACTGGGGGGTTCACAAACCGCGGTCCATTAGAGGGGCCCAGTGAAGCTACCGGGGCAGTGAACTTGGTGGATTTTACGCACAGGGTTGGCCGCAGTAACTCTCTAGAGTTCACGGGGCACGCAAGGCTACCTTTGAGTACCAAATCCAAGGCCGTCAGTCCATCAATGAGGGGTATTTTTACCTTAGAAACCTTATCCTCATGAGTTACTACTGAAATCAAGCCAGGAATCTGGGGGGTCTTATACATGGTTGGCCTATCTATAGACAATGGCCAAAGAGTGCATACTACAGCCTGTTTTTTCTTCATCTGTAAGTTCGGACCCATTCACGAGAGGGCATTTTCTATATCCATCCCTTGTGACGTTGTCGGAAGCTATACAGACGGCATAGGTCTCACACGTGATTAGCTTTTGTGAATTTTGACCATTTTTTGCTTTTAGTTGTTGGCTTCATTTGCTGCCCACATGGGTCTAAGCATGTGATGGCCTACACAGGCTTTTTAGGGTCATTGACTCCTCACTGCTACCCGCATAATTTTATATATGCCGATGATGGTAGGTCTTATGCATAGTTTGTCGTATAGGCTTGGCCATGCTGTCGGAATGGTAAATCGCCATCATTGTCGTATGACTTACATGTGGTTGGCCTTATAGGCTTATTCCACTACCGTAAATGGTGAATTGATAATTGATATATTGCCACTATTGATAACATTTTGATAATATCATGGCTAAGATAGTGTCTCGACTTGGCGATGATAACAATTATCGACAATATGACTTTTGTCTTAACTATATTAGTAATGACGATAGTTTGATTTGGCGATAATCATCGACGCCTGGCGATAGTTGATGATTACATCATCTTTGACATACTTGAACTTGACATGCTCAAGAATTTTGCTTTATTCATATATGAAAAGAACATGGCATGACCTTTTAAGGCTTTTTCATCATTCTGCTTGTTCTTGTTCTTGCCCCCTTGCGACAGAAGTATTACACTGATAATCTTCTGGATTAAAACTTCATCCGTCTTCAAGGATGATATATTTTGATGAAGCGAGCATTGACTAGTATGCTAACACCTCGTCCATCTTGGTCCATAACTCGATACGCTCCATTGGAGTATACTTCGGTTATTATACGGACCATCCCATTTAGGGTCAAATTTTGCCCCCGTCCTGCGGGTTAACCACTATCAGCCTTTTTAACATCAACACCATGTCGCCTTTCTTGAAGGAGCGATGCTTAACTTTCTTGTCAAAAGTGGCAGAGATTCTTGCTTAATATAATTGCACTCGCTGTTGAGCTACCAGTTGTTTTTCGTCAAGCAAATTAATTCGGCCAATCTTATTCTTGCATTTTCATCATCTGTTATTGTAGACACTGAAAATCAGTGCCACGCTGATTTAAATGTTACGTTTTGATGATGGGGGTGATTAGGCTGATTTATGAATGTTGGAGTCGCCACTAGCCAATTAATCTCAGAATCCCGTAGTCGGCTAGAACCCATGGAATATGTAAGGTTGGAGAAATTCAAAGACTCTCCTGCCTTAGAGTGATCCTGATTTACGATCCGGGATTTTGCGGTAGTAGGGACCTCGGTTACAAAGAGGGAAGGTGTTAGCACCCTCTCTACCCGTACAAATGTACAATCTCTATTTGTGTGGTAAAACAATCTCAAGGGATGGATGATGTGGTCGAGATAGGACTAGGCATACACATGGATTTCTGATGTGGAAAGATCCAAAATTTCTGCAAGCCACAGAGCATACGTCAACGGTGTGCCTAGAAGGCAGATGTGATGATGCTTATGCAAAAAGGTAAAGAAAAAGTGGACTAGATCACCTAGGAATTTCTGATGTGACAGGATCCG